>JAYMFT010289594.1:0-10380 GCA_038088735.1 Panulirus argus | reverse complement strand
ATGAGACAGGAAGTAAGACCAGCAATCCTGACATGGAGAGTGTAGGATGGTTCCGAGCACCACTTTAACGCTCCTCATTTGCCCAATTCCAACCCCTGCACCTTCCTCTTGACCTCCTGCCACTTTCTTTCATACATCCCCTAATCATTTGCACTCCTTCCCTGTAAGTACCTCCCAAACGCATCTCTTTTCTTTTTAACAGCAACTTCTCAACTTCATTCCGCCACTCACTATCATATTTAATGTACCCACCTCCCACCTCTCCTATGCCACATGCATTTCTCAGACATGCTATCACTGCTTCCCTATAAATCTTCTATTCCTCACCTACTCCCCTTGCTTCATTTACTCTCACCTTTTGCCATTCTACCCTCAATCTCATGGTATTTTTTCACACGTCTTTCCATGCTCACTTCCTCTCACTATTCCCTTCTCCCTAATACTGCTTCCCCTTTTCTGAAAGCCTCTACAAATCTTTACCCTCTCCACAAGAAAGTGATTAGAAATCCCACCAGCTTCTGGACTCTGGTTTGAATAAATCATTTGGTTATTCTTTCATAAAGCACGATAGAGATATTCTTCAATAAATGTTTATGTATGAGATAAGTTGGAATAAGTTACTTTAGGATTAGTGTTTCTCAGGTTACTGAATATCTTGATCGCACTACTCGTCTACTTGTTCTACGTAATATGCACTGGTCAATATCCATTGACTTAGACATACATTCTAAATGGATGTGACACCTATTTCTCCAGGTGCAACAGGTAAGATAATCATTTATTGCGTTTATCTTGTGGCGTTTGTGAGCATTAGTGAGAATTAGGTTTGTGACATCATTAAACTAAAAATAATATGCCACAGGATCTATTCCTTGGTATAGTCGGTAAATAGGTATTATCTCTGACAAAGGTAAGAACAATACCTGCTAGAGTGGAGTTAGAACTGTCATTTTTTAAGCGGTAATAATGTAAGCCCGTGCGGCTGGCCAGATACGACGGTGCGCGTCCTGGTGTTTGACAGACATCATTTATATCTCTTTCATTTCATACCAAAAAATGCATATGATAAACTAATGAAAGAAAACGTTATTGTGAAATATTCTTTTTTTAACATTTCATGACAAGGTATGTAAATGTAAATAGTTCAGAGCGATGGACATTAACCAACGTTAAATTGTTATTTAGTCGTTATGTTATTGTTTGATCAGATACAGTTATACTTATAAGTATTTTGAATATCTTTATATCAAACAGTTAACGTGGAAACCTAACGAAAGAAAAAACAATTATATCCATTTATACATGAACGCGGAGGTTACCATCGCCATATTGGCCTGGGCCTAAACAATCCCCAGGGCTTTGTCTTTTCTGTGTTTGGTAAGTAAAAACTCTTTGTTTTTAGGCATTTCGGTTCACATTTACATGCTCAGGCAACTTTTCTTGTAGAGATGTTACTTTTAAGATCAAAAAGAGTATAACCCTATGTAAATATTGATGGAATACTATGTTTAAATCAGCGGCTCTATCGGCAAAAACATTTGTAAATTTTGGCGTTAGCAGTATTGGATGCATTTCGTCGAATACTCTTTAAGAGGCGACTTTATGGATATGAAAACATTGATATCATAGAATGGTATTGGTTGACAAAGAAAGAAAAACTTGGAAAAAGTTTCAGGACTGGAAGTTTAGAAGTGGCAGGAGCATGTGTAAATTTCACTACGGAAGCTAAAAAGTAATTCACGGTAACCTAAGAGTAATTTGGTTAGCAGTTCAGAGAAAAGCTGTACTTTCTCTGCTTATGTATGGGGTAGTATTAGAAAGTGCTGTTAGAAATGCTAGCTTAGAGAAAAATGGCTCCTTAACAGCCGATGGTAATGTGTTATTTGAACTTTGAATATTTGGTTTTGCTCTGCCGTGCTATTATAATGTTTAGAAAATACATGAATTGATAGTTGATAGAATGTGATGAAAGTGGTACAATTGGGTTCTTACCTTGCATGCAAGAGTTTTCATAGTTTTTTATTTTTATTCTTCAGTTGTTGCTCCTACTTTGTCGAAGTGAAGCATCTGCAAAGTGGGCTGGGTTTTGAAATGGAAAGTTTTGAGTGAAAGCATTCTATATCAACTGCACAGAGTATAAAGAATCATTTGGTAGCCCTCTTGAAAATCCTTTAACTTGAACACAAGCAGGAAGGATACTTACAGTATTCTGTATGTAATTTGCTCTGCCCATTCTTGCAAAAATCAAGTTGAGGTGATGAGTAAAGGGCCACAGGGTTCGGTTTTTGGACCATTACCCTTCACGATTTTATTAAGATAAATTACGAAAGTAAGTTAGGTAATGAAGCAAAAAACAATGCCAAGGGATTTTTTTCAAATATACAGAACAAAGGTTTGGGAGAAAATTGGGCCTATCAAGTCGCATTCTGGTAGATTAGTTGATAGTGAGATTGAAATGTGTGAAGTTTTAGATAATCACTTCATATCAGCATTTATGTAGGAGGAGAATACATACTTTCTGGTTCCACAGCAAAATCACAAAGGGGTTGAAAGCGGGAAGCTATGCGATATAGAAATAAATTTCATATTTTGAAAGAAATAGAACAATTAAAAGTAAACGAGTCCTGGGCCAGATGGTATTTATGCGAGGGTCTTGAAAGAATGTAAGGAGGAAGTAAATGTTCCGCTTTTAGATATGTTTCTAAACAATCTCTGAAATCAGGCGTAGTCCCTAATTAATGAAGGACAGCAAATAATGTTCCCATTTTTAAGAAAGATGATAGATCCATTGCTTCTAATTATCCTCCTGTCAGCGTAACATCTATTGAAAGAAAATTTCTTGAATCAATTATAACAGACAAAATACGGGAGCACTTGGAGAAACATGATCTTATTAAGGATTCACAACATGGGTTTCCAAAAGGGAAGTCATGTCTCAGTAACCTTTTTTCCTTCTTTAACAAAGTATGTGAAACTGTTGATCAGGGTAAGAATTATATTATAGTATACTTAGACTTCAGCAAGGCTTTTGACAGAGTACCTCATGAGCGTCTGTTCAGAAAGATAGTGGCACACGGCATCTGGGGTTGTGTATTCAACTGGATTAGGGCGTGGCTCACTAATAGAGAACAGAGAGTATGCATCAGCCGAGTTACATCGGACTGGGGCAACGTAGTTAGCGGTGTTCCTCAGGGGTCAGTCTTGGGACCGCTCTAGTTCGTTATGTATATTAATGATTTGTGTATGGGAATAAGCAGCAACTTAAGTAAATTTGCCTATGATACAAAAAATTGGGGCTGTAATAAACTTGGATGAGGATTCAGTGAAATTGCAGAGGGACTTAGATTATCATAGTGGGTGGGTACATGGAAAATGGAATTCAGTTTAGATAAATGCAAAACGCTTTTTGTGGATAAAGACAGGAACACTAATTACAAACTGGACAATATTACTTTTGATAAAACAGAATGTGAAAGAGATTTAGGAGTGTTGGTGAGCAAAGATCTTAAGCCACGGCAGCAATGTATTACAGTGCGTAATAAGGCTAATAGGGTGTTAGAGTTCATTAATAGGACATAGTGATAAAATTCCTAGAGTATTATTGCAACTTTATGTTGCGTTGGTGAGACCACATTGGGATTATATGGTACAGTTTTGGGCTTCATATTTTGTAGTTGATATAGGTTGTTTAGAGAGAGTACAAAGGCGAATGACAAAAATGATCCTTGGAACTAGAAACCTCACTTATGAAAATAGATTAAAAAGTCTGAATTTACACTCACTTAAGAGGAGGAGGGCTAGAGGGTATATGATTGAAGTTTTTACATGGGTTAAGGGCATTAATAGAAGTAACATGAATAAAGTTCTTAGAATGGTGCCATCAGAGAGAACAAGAAATAATGGATTTGAATTAGAAAAAAATAGATTCAGGTCAGATGTGGGTAAATATTGGTTTGGGAATAGGGTAGCAGATTTATGGAATAAGTTGCCAGGTACAGTAGTGGAAGCTTACATATGAAGATAGGTTAAAAAGGCCGAATTTACACTCGCTTAGAAGGAGGAGGGCTAGAGGGGATAAGATTGAAGTTTTTAAATGGGTTGAGGGAATTAATAAAGGTAACATGAATAAAGTTCTCAGAATGGTGCCATCAGAGAGAACAAGAAATAATGGATTTGAATTAGAAAAAAATAGATTCAAGTCGGATGTGGGTAAATATTGGTTTGGGAATAGGGTAGCAGATTTATGGAATAAGTTGCCAGGTACAGTAGTGGAAGCTAGGTCTTTAGGTAGCTTTAAACGAAGGTTGGATGTATTTATGAGATAAGTCGGTTGGTTGTAGGGTGGACAGACTCAGGACCTGCCTAGCATGGGCCGATAGGCCTCTTGCAGTGTCCTCACTTGCAGTGTCCTCACTTCTTATATTCTTATAACCCTGAGTGTTAAGGTGTGTTAAAGTATGAAATTTCGGAATCCAGAGTTGATGGTAAGACTGTTTAAAGATATCTTATTTTACCTTTCACACAGTGGTGTCTGTGTACATGAACAACTCCTCAGGACACACTGTTAAAGTTTTAATATGTCTTATGCAACATTCCCGTGAGCTGATTTCCCTCCAGCCATTATCAAATGATGCTGGAGTACAGAGAGTACAGGAAGCATCGAGGGGTATAGGGGCATGACAAAGGACAAGACCAGCGGATCTGAGGTTTATAACATTGGAAGTTTTGGCTTTCAGACGCGGGGTTTTCTGCCTTGATATCGAACACCGCAAATGGCCAGCAGGGAGGACAAGGGCACTGTATCTGGCCTTTGGCGACCTTGTAATAAAGATCTTTGGGCCTGTAGACAACAGGGCTGCAATGTTTGTCTCCAGGAAATTGTGACAAAGGTGGCCAGGGTTAACGATATACTTTACATGTTATCTAAACATGTAATCTAGTGTTTACCTGTCGGTACCATGGATGATATCTCCCTTACCTGAGCCGTCCTCACTTTTCTCTCCCTTACCAGAGCCACCACACTACTCTCTCCCTTACCTAAGCCGTCCGCACTACTCTCTCCCTATCTAAGCCGTCCACGTTACTCTCTCCCTTTCCTGATACGTCAACACTAGTTTTCCTTTCCTGAGCCGTCTTCATTACTCTCTCACTTATCTGAGCCGTCTACACTACTTTCTCCCTTTACTGAACCGTCCGCACTGCCTTCCCTCTTACCTGATCCGTCCACACTACTTTCTTCCTTACTTCTACTAACACCATCCGTCAGGCACTATCCAGGTGAAGGGAAACACACTACACCAAGTCTTCTCCTCAACTCCTTCCTCTCATCAACTGTTGCGGAACAGCATTGTCATCCTCAGCCCTTTCCTCTCACTAGCTGTTGTGGAACAAACCATTGTCAACAAAGTCCTTAATATTCCTATTTCCAGCTCAAGGAAAATATGCCATTAAGCAAAAGAGAGTATGATCGATATAAGAAATTATATCGATATGTCGAGTAGAAAGAAGACCAGGAGGAGGAGGAAAATTAAGAAAGAGAAAGAGAGGAGGAAGAAAAAGAAGAGGAACTGGAAGATAAGGAAGACAGGAGCAGAATGAGGCTGAGGTAGAGTAAGGCAAGGATGATGAGACATGAGAATCAAGAGGAAGGAAGGAGGTAGAGTAAGAGGAGAGGGACATGTGACTTTCCTGAGATAAGTGATGATTTCTCCAGGGTGGCCAGAACCCCAGAGGGACCACACTGGCCGCACAAGCAACCCTGGAGCCAGGAAGATGCCCTCGGGTCCTTCTCAGTGTGTCGTCCTCCCCGGAATGTGGTCCTGCAGTCGTCCCCAGAATCTGGTTCTTCCCCAGATTTTGTTCATCCCCAGAATGTAGCAATCCCCAGAGTGTGGCCTCTCTGTGGGTGCGCCCTAAGATCCTTCCTACAGTGTGACGCCATGGTCTTCCCCAGAATCTAGTCATGTGGTCTTTCCCAAAATCTGGTCCTGAGGTCTTCCCAGACTCAGGCTCTGTAGTTCTCCTTACGTAAATGTAACGGCTGACCGTAATATGTCACTGCTGTGTGAATATTCCTGACACGTAATCAGCTCCTCTATTCTGCGCATCACGTAAATAATTACACAATATTTCATTCCGTGCCAGAGAGCCATGGTCGCAGGGACGGCCGGACACACACGAGCAAATCAATACGTCATCCACTACCTGCTGGGTGATAGAGGCAGGTCGCTTCCCGGAGCAAATGACAAATTTTCCCAGTATGACCAAAGGACAAGCTATCCTAGTGTGGGTGCTGATGGCCAGCTGGCTCTCCCATTGAGTAACCGTCACAGAATAACTGTAAGGGCCGGCTAGGTCTCCCCGTGAGTAACCAAGAAACTTGGTGGACGAATGTAACTGCTGAGGGCCAACTGGTCCTACCCTTGAATAACCAGGGGACATATCTCACGAGTATGAGTGTTGAGAGTCAGCTGGTTATCATCCTGAGTCATACTTGCAATGTACACTAACATCTGCAGCTGGCAATACTAACCAAGTACATAAACGGACACTGTAGTAATTTCTTGCATTTATCCAGCATCATCTTTATTTGGGTAGGCTACATGAGGCGATAATTGCATCATAATGCTTCCATGGTCAAACCAAATGCAGTGTTTTTTGGCGATGATTTATATGACTAACGCTCATGCAGTTATTATTCGCATGTGTGTGTATGTATGAACTTGAGTGCGTGTGCATGTATGCGTGAGTGAAGGCATTTACTTACTTATCTGTACTGTACGGGAAGGTAATTATACACCAGTGGGGCCCCACCTCTCGAACAGTCTTTACTATCACACAATTCCTGTATGGTGTCTGCATCAACCATGTCAGTCTGTTCCATTCATCCTACTCTACTAAATACTACTCCAAAGCTGTTTTAGCGAGTTCATGCTTATTTTCATGCTATATCCTATGGTTGCTGTGTCCCTACATCTCTCGAAGATCTCTTCACTGACTATGTCATCAACCTACTTTAAAAACCTAGAGGTAATGATCAGATCACCCATCACTCTTCTCTCTTCCAAAGCTGGCAAATTTCAAGGCCTCTAGCCTTTTCTTGCGACTCAGATCTTTTAATTCTGGTGCCATTTTTGTTGCTATCCTCTGGACCTGTTCTATTGGGGCGTCACGCTTCTTTAGAAGCAAATTCTAGTTGACCTTACGTATGATCTGAACAGCTGGCTGAATATTTCCTTATTCATGAATTGAGAGCAACTGCAGTGTTTCCTGGAAGACGATTGGTCTCCTCGCCTATTTTCCGAAAGTGGGACTCCGCTGACAGATGAGGGACGACGTCTTCTCCCAGTTCCTCCTCACACTCAGATTCCTGCGGCTTAATACAGGATAATCATGTCCAGGTCTTCTTTGGCTGTGACGCATCTTCAGTACTTTACATTTACTCGGGTTGAGCATCAATTATGCATCGCACCAATTCTGGCGTCTGTCAAGGTTCCCTTGTAAGCTGATGCAATCCTCCACGCTTTTCACTTCCCTCATGACCTTTGTGTCGTCTGCAAACATATTCAGGAAGGAGTGCATACCTTCTAGCAAGTCATTTACATAGATCGGTAAGAGTAATGGTCCCAGAGCAGAACCTTCACTCACCAGTTGGTGACGTCAACCCATTTTAAGAAGGCTGCTTTGACATGCGTCTCATATTACCTTCCACTAAGATAATCTATTCACTAACGGAGTCTACCACTTATTCCTGTCTGGTAATCCAGCTTCTTCATCAGCCTCCCATTGCGGTCAAACGCTTTCTGGCAGTCCAGATACCAACGATCCAGCAAGACTTCCCTTTTGTGTACGAGAGCTCAGTCTAGCGGAGAAATTTTTCTCAGAAATTCGTTACACACGCCCTCCTGTCCCTCTACTCGCGCTGTTTCTCACTTAAGTAATTTCTCCTCTGTGGAAATTCATCTATTTGCTTTCTGATTATCTTTTCCAGAACCTTGCAGACAAGACTTGTTCGTGAGACCGGTCTGTGGTTCAGAGACTCTTTGCGACTTCCATTCGTATAAACAGGTATGACATTTGCCTTTTTGCAGTCCCTCGGCACTTTGCCTTTCTCTCCAGCGACATCTTGACCGGTATCTCGAGAGCTCTGTCTATCGTAACTGCACACATCTTTAGTACTTACTGTGAAATGTCATCAAGACCGTGAACCCTGTATGGGTCAAGACCTTCTCGCATTCCCTTAATGTCTTCTCTTGATACCTCAGTGATTTCTAAAGCCATCTCCTTGGCGTTGGTACTACAGTGTTATCCACTGAGAAAACCCTTTTGAACTTGTTATTCATTTCTTCATATATCCTTACATCATCCTCTTCCTTCTTTCAAAATCCTTTTCCTGATTAGCTGCTTTTTTCTCTGTTAGCTCTTTGTGCTTTTTCCATTGCTGTTTTCAATCACAGAATCCTGATGCCTATTCCTGCTCGAAAATAATCGTATTGTATCCTTCCTTCACAGTGTCCCATCCTCATTGCCTTACATTTGCTCGGGTTGAAATTCATCAACAGTGTATCAGGCTAACTTTGAAGTCTGTTGAGGTCTTCATGTAACATGATGCAATTCTCCTCGCTTTTCACTTCTTTCATGATCGTAGCATCATCTGCAAACATATTGAGACAAGAGTTCATCCCTTCAGGCAAGGCATTTATATAGATCAAGAAGAGTAATAGTCCCAGAACAGATCCCTGTGGCACTCCGCTTGTCAACCCAACCCATGGGGAGAAAGCTCCTCTAACATACGTCGTGTGTGTGTGTGGGAGGGGGGGGGGGTGTTCGTAATTATATATTTGTACAGTACGGGGAGGCGGTTCCACACTTCTAAAGACCCATCTCTTGAACATTGTTTACTATCATACAACTTTTTAAAATGTTGTATACTGCCAGCGATCATTAGTTAATTTGTTCCTTTCATCCACAGCTCTTTACTATGAAAGTATTTTTTTAACATTTTTCCCAATAACATGGCATGCCCTCTGCTTGTTCTATCTTTGCATCCTCGGAAGAAGTGAAATCAAAATACTAACTTCAACCTTTAAAGATTGTGGTCAAGTCACCCATTCCTCATCTCTCTTCCATGGTGGACACATTTATGTCCATTAGCTTCTCACTGTAACTCAGCTTTCTTCATTTTGCTACCCTCCTCAGCAGCTTCTCGATAAGTTCTTTGTACTTCTTTAAATGTGGTGACCAAATTTGAGAAGCTAATTCTAGCTCGCTGGAGCTACCCTTATCCATGTACTTACTTACGATTTTAACATTTGTATACAGACAATTTGTTTCCTTTACACTTCACCTGAGGCGGAGCTCTGACGACAGGTTTGGTACAGTTCTGACCCCAATGTCCTTCTCCCACACGTAATCTTTCAGGATATTTCCTGCTATATAATACTCGCATCGCGGCCTTCTTTCGCTGTCCTATCATCATTACTTTGAATTTACTCACCTTGAATTTTATCAACCATGTATCAGACCAACTGTATTTTCTGAGTCGCCTTGTAAACTGATGCAATCCTCATCACTCTCATCATCATCCATCTGGCAAATCATTTACACAGATCAAGAAGAGTAATGGTCCCAGGACCAAGTTCTCCGTAGCACACTACTGGTGAGCCAAACCCATTTCAAGGCTTCTGTGACATGCGTCCTCTGTTCCCCTCCGTCCATCGAGGGAATATCTCCCTTAATCCTGCCTGAAGATTAAGCTTTTTTTTTTATCAACCTCATTTGTGGTGGAGACAAATGCTTTCTGGCAGTCATACACACTCCACCTATCGTTCCCTATAACGAAGCTCAGTTTTTTCATGGACGTTTAAGAGATTTGCTGAGCATGACCTCTTTCCCTTGAATCCATGTTATTTCTGGTTACGTATACTTTCTTCTCCTTTATTTTCGGATTATCTTTTCCAGTTTACTGAGCACACTTGTGAGAGAGACTGGTCTGTTGTTCAGCGCAAGTCTCCGGTCTTTTTTCGTAAAGAGAGTTGCGGCATTTGTCCTCCTCTGCTCTCCTCGCACTTTACCATCCTCCAGCGACATCCTAAACATTTCTGGCGGCCTCACGAACCCATCTGCCCGCGTCTTCAGCACCTGCTGTATGGTGAAATTTCAACAGCACCAGGAGCCTTGTATGAGTCAGTGCCCTTCAGAAAGTCAATCTATATCTTTCCTTGCTTTCTCTACTCCAGATCTACTCCAAACCACTGATGCTGGGGCTATGACGAGCTCCAGTGTGCATGTGTCATTACTATTTGTGTACTGCGGGAAGAGTTTTACCCTCGTGTTGCCCTGTGTGTGTGTGTGTGTGTGTGTGTGTGTGTGTGTGTGTGT
>JAYMFT010289583.1:0-10380 GCA_038088735.1 Panulirus argus | reverse complement strand
AGCCCGTTTTTATACCATAGAAAACCATGTTCTTTGATGGAAAATTCAAATGTGTAACAATTTTAATTGATAACGAACATAAGTGAGGTAAAGAAAGATTTTAATGACTAAAATTAAGTTTTCAGAAAGCCCCAAACTTTAGTTCAAGTGAGTCTAAGGTTAATGGGAAACTCTTGATGGGATAGTTTGTAATCCAACGAAAATTCGCTCAAAAGTGGTATTTACGCTTGCCAAAAGACTCTCGCTACAAACATTATTATTCATATTTAAAGCAAATTGACTTCTGAGACATATGAAATTTTAGCTAAATTTACTTATAAATAATATATAAATTTAGAGCAAAATTTACTTGAAAACGATACTAGAATTCGGAGAAAACTTAGACTCAATGATTTTCAAACATAATTTTTATTATAACGCTATTTGAATTTAACGTGAACGATATTCATATCTAGAGAAAATTGTACGAAGAAACAGTATCCGGATTCATTTATGATTTTGCTCATGAATTATGTCGAGTAAGCATACACATTACATGGAAGTAGATCCCACTGTATGAGGATTTATTTCAGCAAAATACGTAGGCAATGAACTTATTTGAATATTTTTATCGAGAATTGCACTTCAGTTGCGTATACAAATACTTATTTTCAGTGTGGTCCACATACATACATACACAATGATCCCGCCATATTTCTCTCTCTCTCTCTCTCTCTCTCTCTCTCTCTCTCTCTCTCTCTCTCTCTCTCTCTTACACACATACCTAATTAAACTTTGAGATACGTGTATAGATGTAATGAGAATGTCCTAAATATTTCAAACTGTAACCTACAATTCTCCTTAGAGGTTAGAGTGCTGTTGCTAACGAAGTAAGTTAATTACAAACGAACAGTCGATATTGGTATGAGAGGGGGCACCAGCGTTAGTGAATTCAGTGATATGATTCAGTGAGTATTTTTGTATTAATAATACAGGAAACTTTATGGTACTGGTGGGAACTACGGTGGCCGCTTATTTCGTCGTAAGGATAGATTCATTACTGTCGTCCACTTACAACACTCCACCTAACCATACTACCTGGTCGTCCACTTACAACACACCACCTAACCATACTACCACTTCGTCTACCAACACGTCACCTACCAAGCGAAACATTTCGTAACCAAGAACATTGTGAACGCTCGATGATGAAGAACGTCATGCAAGGCCAGAACTTCGCTCTTGTCAACGTCGTAACGGCACCTTGTCAACCGTCGTAACGGCACCTTGTCAACTGTCGTAACGTTTTTGATGGTAAACCTACACCTCGTTTTCTGGGGATGTAAAGACAAGCCACGTTACCCACCTCTTTGACCATGAGTTCTCGCTGGTGCTTCGTGAACTCCCACAGGTAGCTGGCGTTCATACCCTGGGTGTCCAGCAGGTCCGGTAGGTCCCAGGAGCTGATGAGGGAGTCGTTGGTCTCCCCCAGGAACTCGGCTCGACTCTGCTGCAGGATGCTTACCGCCGTCATGTTGAACTGGTTCTTGTTGCAGAAGGAGACGATGGGGAACTGCCGGCGGAAAGCTTTTGTATTTATTTTTCTATTACTTGATTATAGTGGCTGAGGTTCAGGACTGAGATGCCAGGCACAGATATTAAGAAATAAAATCATGACATTTTTAAGTAAATAACGCTGGGGAAACAGGCTGAAAGTTCTTGTTTGTGTTGATTTCAAAGAAAATTATATTCCACATCCGTTAAACCTATATGAAACTGCAGTTCCTAACGATAGATGAAACTCTGCACCTGTTAAAGCTTAATGAAACTACACCTGTTAAACTTCATGGAAACTGTGCACTTGTTAAACGTAAATGAAACTACATGTATTAAACTTAAATAAAACTACATTTTTTAAATAAAACTGTACCTGTTTAGCGCAAATGAAAGTACACCCGTTAAACTTAAATGAAATTTTAAACTTGTAAAACCTAAACGTCCAGTGAGGAATATTCAAAGTTCTTAATTAAGTGATATGACAATGATTTTTCACCTGTACGCTGGTGGACATGAATGATGGATGCCTATTGACTGACAGCTGGGAGTTGAATAGGGATTCAAACAAAGACTTTGGAAATGGTAGATTTCAAAGCAACAGGACAATAGTTCGAGGGGTAAGAACGGTCACCCTTCTTAAGAATGGGATGTATCAATGCATGCTTCCAAGGAGAAGGAGAAGTTCTGGTTTTTAAACAGAATCGGAGCAGACGAGCAACCACAGGTGCAAGATCAGAGGCACACTCTTTCAGTACAAGGGGATGGATGCCATCAGGAATTTAAGCCTTGCTTGTGTCCAGAGAGAGAAGCCCTTTTCTGAAAGTTTGAAAAGAGATACAGGAAGGGGCATAAGATTAGTAAGAGGAGCATAAAGGGATGAAGGAATGTTAGAGTCATCCAAGGTTAGAGGAGAAACGGGAACCAGAGAGATTTGCTTTGTCTACGGGAGAGAGTTATAGTACCGTCAGGACGGAAAAGTGAGGGAAAGGTAGAGCGACAGAAGTTGTTTGCAATGCCCTTAGGTAAAGGCCAGAAAGACCCATCATTGAATGACAAGAGTGGTTTTAGCACTCCCTTTGAGTAAAGGAACGCTTCGCTTCACGGATAACTTTCTTGCATTTATTATAAGCAGTGATAAATGCTGAATGGAACTCAGAGGAAGGAAGCCTGTTATGCCTGATCCATTGCCTGCATGGCCTCAGAACAGGAACGGTTGAACAATGGACTGGAAGAAGAGATTGTCGTGGAGGAAGAGGGCATAATTGCGTTCATTCCCGCAACATTAACCTCTGCTGTGCGTTTGGCGGATACAGAAGCATCACCACATAAGAAACAATAATTTACCCAAAAAAAGTCAGAAAAGCATTTTGTTAAGTTATTCCAGTCAGCTTTGTTGAGGTGCCAATAATTACGTTTAGAAGGAGCTGCTGGAGGAGGAGGTGCCGTTAAAATAGATACATTTATGAGAGTGTGGTGAGATGAAGTAATTGGGGGCGAGAATGTATAGATACAGCGGGATGGATTAGAGATGAAAAACAGATACAGAATATTAGGAGAGTGGGCGCAAGTCAGGTATATGGGTAGGATGGGAGATGATTTGCTCCAGATCATTGAGAATGGAAATCGTGAGAGCTTCAGTACCCCCTACCATCCGCATATGAGGAATTCAACCATTCCCTATGATAAACATTGACTTAGTCCTTGTTCAGCTTGGAGCGAAGTTCATCTCTGAACACCTTGGATCGAAGGTCATCCAAGGACAACTTGAAGCGAAGGTTATCCCTGAACGGCTTAGAGTGAAGTCCATTCTTGAACAGCTTTGAGGTAATGTCATCCTTTATTAGCCTAGAGCAAAGTTCTACCCCTAACAGCTTTGAGCGCAGTTCACCCTTGAACAGCTTGGAGAGAACTTTAGCTTTGAAGTCCATCGCCTACACGAGGCTGGTTTTCAACATCCTGATCCACCAAGTCTTCCCCTTCACAGTGGCTGTCCTCCCAGTCAAGTCTCCAAACCCCTCAAAAAAGAAAAAAAAAAATCCCTTCAGTCTTTTATCAAGATTGATATTCTAACTTTCATATCCAACTTCCTGGACCTGCAATTGGGATACAGATCACATGTCCAGCTGACACGATGGCTATGTTCAGGTGTTGGCTGAGTGTCAAGTAGGACCTGATTCAAGTTGGCCATAGCAACGAGGGGACATGGGAGGAAAAGGGCCAGATGCGTATATCCTTGGGTCATGTTTAGACTCCGGCGACGCAGGTTTGAACGTCGTAATCACCCTGGTGGCGAAACGGTGGTGGGCATGTGTACAGGCGGCCCATGGATGGGCGATTGGTCACTGGGCGGTCCGTGGCCTGTGTATGGGTGTCCTTGACGGGTGCCGTGGGTGGCGGAGGTAAGGTTAAGATCTTGTGGTGTTTGTCAAAACGATACCAGGAAGTAAACTAACTTCTTTCGGGTCTGAGGTGTTACTCAAGGTGTAGTGTGTATAGTGCTTGCGATACATCTTGGGATACCCCTGAGCTATACATACTGAGTCGCTCTTGTGCTATACCCCTCGAATTTCTCCTTTGCTCTACGCCTTGAATTGCCTCTGCGCTATACACCTTGAGTTGCCTCTGTGTTCCAGCGCTCCACGTCTTGAGTTGTCCCTATTCCCCAGTGTTCCACATCTTGAGTTGTCCCTGTGATTCAAGTTCATTTGAAGGACTTATGACGTTGGTGTAGCTTGGAGGCTTAAAATATACGATGGAAAACTACAGAACTTTATATGGGAAAAGGGTCGAGGGTGACGGAAAGGGGCTGCAAGTGAATAGTGCTATGGTGGAAAAGGGATAGATATCTGGAAAGGATCAGCGAATGGGATAAGAAATGGGTAAAGCATCAGGAAGGAGAAATGGGAAGGCGAGCGGGAAGTGAACAATGGAAGTACAAGAGCTGAGAGACAGGGAGGATGGAAGAATGGATGGCCAAGGAGGGTGGAAATGTGGAACCTCGGGAAAACTGAAGAGTGAGGACAGAGGAGTGGAAAGCCAGGCAGGATGAAAGAGTGGAGGGCAAGGGAGGATGAGAGACTGGTGGGCCGGGAAGGATGTAAAAAGTAGAGGGTCAGAAAGGATGAAGGAGTGGAGGGCCAGGAAGGATGGAGGAGTGGAGGGCCAGGGAGGATGATAAAGGAGGAGGATACAAAGATGGAGGGTCGCAGAGATGTAGAATACAAGAGTGTATGACCAGGAGGAGTGTAATACACAAGAGTGGAATGTTAGGAGTGTGGCAAATAAGGAAACTACAATATTACAGGGCCCAGAGAACAGGGAAGTAGGTTCAGGATGGAGGAGTAAGGGTGGGGCTTAGATAGCAGAGAGGGAGGGAACAAGAACGTAGGATCTGGAAGATATCAAGTAGGAAGATTGCAGGAACGGTCGGGGAGAAACACAACATACGGGGTGAACACACGAAGAGAAGTACTCACCCTGAGGGTCTGATTCGTGGTAAGGTACTCATCCTGAGGGGATCTGGTTCTTAGGGAGGTACTCACCCTGAGGGGATCTGGTTCTTAGGAAAGTACTCACCCTGAGGGGATTTGATTCTCAGGGAGGTACTCACCCTGAAGGTCTGATTCGTGGTAAGGTACTCACCCTGAGGGGAGTTAGTTCTTAGGAAGGTACTCACCCTGAGGGTCTGATTCGTGGTAAGGTACTCACCCTGACGGGACTTGGTTCTTAGGGAGGTACTCACCATGAGGGTCTGATTTGTGGTAAGGTACTCACCCTGAGGGGAGTTAGTTCTTAGGGAGGTACTCACCCTGAGGGGATCAGGTTCTTAGGGAGTTACCCATCCCAAGGACTTGGTTCGTGGTAAGTTACTCACCCTGAGGGAATTTGGTTCTCAGGGAGTTACTCACCCTGAGGGTCTGGTTCCTGGTGACGCGGACGTTAACGGTGACGGGGGTGAGGAGGTAGTAGCTGACGCGGTCCCAGATCTGCGCGGTCATGAGGGCGGTGCAGGTGAGGAGGACGAGCGCCCACACCGCCCGCTGCCGCCGGGGACACGAGCACCCGCACACCCGGGACATGCCTGCCCCGCCGGGGCCCACAGCGAGGAACACATCGGATTACCATCATTGCTTGTGGGAAGTAGATTGGAAACTCACCTTCCACACACACACACACACACACACACACAAACATGTGCAAAAAAAGTATCGCCCAACATTCCTTAACATAAGCCATTGACAAAGAATGTTTTGACTCTTATAACTGCTCTCCAGCTGTTACTAATTCGCTCCCTCTTAGAAACGCCTTTGTGATGAGTGCTATGTTTTGAGCAAGAATGCAGTTTAAAGCTATATACGGGGAGCAGCAAATGCTTTAAGTGCTTTAGTACGTATGTTGCGAAGGAAGATACCACGTTAGTGTCTGATGATAGAGCGCTTGCTGGACACTCCCCTCTCCTGTGACTTAACCTATAGGGTGACCAAGTTCACCTTAACCGTGCAAGCATGTCTGCGTTTGATCGAAGGAAGACTTTTTTTTCTATGTTGAAGGCTCCAGTCATGGACAAAAGTCCACATCAAGGTCAGGCCTTAATTGAAATATAGAGAGAATTAAGAAATGGAAAAAGAAGAGACAAGGGAAAGCATTTACGAATTTTTGAGAAAGTAAAAGACCTGTCTTTTGATATGCGCCAGGTCATTAGTTACTGGGAAAGACACGATCAATATCCAGTGTAATAAACTACCATTTTCAGTTCCCAGTGAGGAGTCTGATTCGTCCAGAAACATTCACTTTCGACCTATAAAAGTCCATGAGTGGAATTCCTTCGTCATTTTTATACTTCATGGTCGTTTGTGCATTAGAGAGAGAGACGAGAGAGAGATAGAGACACACCCTCACCCACGCCTCGCCACGGTGGGTCATTAGGCAAGGTCGGATGGGGTTCAGGATTACGTACCTGCGATGGAGATGTCGGCAAATTTCCTGCCGGGGCGGGTGTCGCCGTCACAGAGGTGCTCCTGGTGGTGGTGGTCTACCGGGCCGACGTTGGCTTGCTTCAGCATCTCCCCTCCGTCAGGGTAGTCCCTCATCTCCATCCTCACGATCGCGCTTGCTTCCTTTCCTCCTTCCTTCACCCCCACCACGCTTGCCTCCCACACAACTGCCGTTCCTTCCTTCACTCCCACTCTTCCTTCTTTCACGGCCGCCTTTGCTCCCTTCAGTCCCTAGCGCCTCTGCTGTCCTAAGGCCCACAAAATGTCCCCTTCACGTCTGCGACAAGGTCTTTGGTGTCCACTCTTGATTTCTTCCTCGATCACGCCTGCTGTCCCTCTTTCCCACTCTCTCTAGTCGACCGCTTATATCACTCCCACGAGATTCCTTCATAAGTACCCCCTGCAAATACACAAGAAAGGAATTGAGAATGAAAATAGAAAATGCTGACAAATATGGTGACTGCGTCTAATCCATACACTCACAGGGGTTCGACAGAGAATATGAACGTCAGCAGATCGCTCGCTAGTGTTCCTCGTGTCCAGTCCCTTGAGTATAGCGGGGGACTGAGGATACACCACCATACATGGCCACTTCATATTGATTGCATGACACACACATACACACGTTGCATGACAAACATACTTTAACTGGTAGATGTAGTTGCTTGAGCTGGCTTAGATACCCATCCCTGCCGCTTGTTGCAAGCGGGGTTGTGTTGTCCCACCGCTTTATTGTCGTGGGCTTTACGTTCGTCGTGTGGTGTCGCAGTTGCCTCTCCCGCCTTCGCGAGGTAGCATCGGCAACCAACGAAGACCTTCCTCATTTGCAAACATCCTTCTTCTTGTTGTCATGCACGATGTACTGGAGCGAGAGCCCGCCATCCACAGCCAAGACCCACAAGGTTCCTTCACTGGGTACTCCATAAACCCTACTTCAGCCTACTGGCGGGGCGTCATCATCCCCTTTGTAAATAAACCACATCGATCCGATTTTCCATCCCATGCAATCCAATCACCTTCCTAAGTGTTCAGGCCCTTATACCCCAAAAATCTTTCAGTCCATCTTTCCATCTCTATGGTTTCCTTTCTCCACCTCGCTCCTTCAACTTCTGACAAAGATCCTTTTAGTCAGTCTTTCTTCGCTCATCCTCTCCCTCTTTCCCAACCACCTCAGGAGAGTCAGACTGTTCTTATTTGTGTACTTCTCTCTTACACTTTCATTTCTTAACACAATCAACTCGCCTCAAACCATATACCGCCCTCTGGCTGTTCCATCTCCAACACGTCCACCCTCTTCCACTCTTTTGCGTTCAGGGACTACCACACTCCCGAGCATACCCAACTTTGCCCTAGGAGATACTACTGACGTCTCCTTCTACACGTTCCTTAATATACCCAGGACCTTAGCCAGCTGTCCCACCTTATGACTCACTCCAGCCACTATGGTTTCATCCGCTGCCATATCCTCTCCCAGGTATCCTAAAGCATTCCATATCCTCCAGGTCCTCCTTATTCAGACGTACACTTCAACCATCTTCCCCTTCCTCCTCCTTCTCCTGCTGCACCTGATTACCTTACTCTTATTCACATTCGCTCTCAGCTTTCTCCTTTCACACACACTCTCCCAAGCTCTGTCACTGCCTTTTGGAATTTCTTTCAGGAATCTGCCACCAAAGCCGTGTCATCTGCAAACAGCAAACTCATGGCAAAGCGTGGCAGTGAAAGTCTCATTATCAACAGAAATATTATCACTGTAATACCTTTATTACAAGTCTTATTATCATCCGAAATATTATCGATATATTACTCAATGTAATTACCGTGCTGCCATATTTCACGTATTTTTTCGCTTTTCATTTACTCTCGTCCTGAAAGAGGAAAGTGCAATGGGTTAAGATACCTGTTAGAGGTGTAGTATACAGGTGTGATGCCTGGTCGTGGTACTAGGTTGTATTACCAGGGCTTAGGTGAGGTGAGGTGGTGGTGTGTGTGTGTGTGTGTGTGTGTGTGTGTGTGTGTGTGTGTGCGTGTTGATCACGTAACGTAATGTTGACTTGGTGTCCCCTTCCTGGGAAAACAACGGCCCAGCCCACCCCCGTCATGCTGCAGACCTGTCTTTACTGTTGCACACACACACACACACACACACACACACACACAACAGCATACATGAATCCAAGAAGCTGTATGACAGGAGACGATGCTCAAGAGAATTGGCCCCCAAGAGTGCAAAAAATTAACTTCCCATTTCAGTGCAAATTGGTGATTTCCCTCAAAATCGGAAAAGAAAGACATGCCACGGAACGGTAACTGGGGATGTTAAGACAGAGGGACACAGCGAAGTGAGTGAAGCTGTGGAGGGAATCGTGTGCACTCTCGCAGCACAGAACATTCAGGGAGAGATTTATGGTCCGGTTGACGGAAGGTTTAATCAAGAAGTGCTGAATATTCGGAATTTCTGCATCATGGCAAGATAAAAATGATCTAAAGAAAACGGTAGACTTCGAGGGCTGACCACCCAACACAGCAGAAGGATTAATAGCATTTGTATTGGTGTCAGCAAAATTAGGAAGGTTGTTGAGGCAGGAGGTTGATAGACGTAAGTCAGTGATGGTCATTATACTCGATGATCATATCCCAGACAGAGAGGAGAGGGTGAGGAAGAATTGCTGAAGAAAAGAGTGCCAGGGGCTGTATACATGGCAAACGCAGATTATATAATAGTTAAAAAAGAATGAAGGAAATTGATAGATATAGTCAAGGTTTGAGAAGGCGACCGGCGACCGTCATTTTCAAGTTACGAGTTTCGTAGGCAGGAGAAACTGACGCAGGCAGAGAAACTTGGGAACATGGAGGAGTTCGGTGGAGCCTGCACCAGAGGCCGTAGACCAGAGGAAAGAGAGAGAAGCTTACAGTCAGAAGGCGGAATAAGACTAAGAGGACGGGCCATCCTAGCCAGTACCACAGAGAGGAGAGGAATGTTTAATGATGGAAATGAAAGACTGAAATTGATATTCTAGATAAGTTAGCATTGAATGGTAAAAAAAAGCTACGCATTTAATCGTTGAGACTACAGAGAAAATCCAACAATTTCCTATGGTCATATCAAGTGGGGAAATTAAGTGATGTGTAATTTTCAGTGAAGGAGTTAGGAGATGGGTTCCTCTAGCCTCAAATACGGAGAGATGGCTCGGTAAAAGTTGTCAGCAGGTGAAGGATATCTTCGTCGTGGTGTGAAGATACAGGCGGCACTCCAGCCAGCCAGCCAGCATTTGAAAGGCATGCGACAGAGAGAGGAATGAGTGTAGCAGGATTAGAAAGGGGGAAGAAAGGAAAAGATTAATGAGAAAATGTCGACGTGTCAGAAGACAACGCGATACTTTCCTCATAGAGCGGTCAAGATTAAACTGTCTTAAAGAGCAACTCATAGATTTAAGAGATTCAAAGGGAAGTGATGTGGAGGACGATGTAAAGGATGTGAGGAACTGAATAGTAAGCTCAAAAGTGTCTTCACAGTGGAAGATATTATAGTAACCTCAACAATTGTGAGACAGAATGGGGAGGAAGTCTTGGAAAGTATTCAAATATTTAGAAAAGACATTGATAGAAAAGTAGTCATAATGCAAGACGGTAGGTTTCACGAACCGGCTAAAGTTTATACCGAAGATGATGGGTTTGATTATAGTTTGGGGTCTACCTGCTTGTAATTTAGAGGTAGTTATCTTGTAAAGGCTTTCAGCATTTTTTCTTTACGATCGAAGTAAATGGAAATTGAGACTAACTGAACTATCTGTCCTTATTGTATGCAAAAAGAGCCATAGGATTTAATATAATATAATATAATATATAA
>JAYMFT010289572.1:0-10380 GCA_038088735.1 Panulirus argus | reverse complement strand
CTGGATAAATTTATGGATGAGGATGATAGGTGGAACTGAGTTTCTAGGGATAGGGTCTGGGGCTGCCACGTATAGGTTATTTACTTGCCTTTTGCAGACTCCATCATTCTTAGGTTTTTATGTTCTTATCCCTTTGAATCCTATCATAAAACATGACCCAATGTAACATGATTTTCTTTAGTTATGATTTCTAGGAACATATCCCAACCTTATTCCCAAAAACTATGAACAATGAGTACAATTGAATAAAGTTTGCAGTCATTAGCAATTTTTCAGTAATATGTATTGATTAGGGTTTGAGACTGTAAGCGGACTATGATATTGTCATTTAAACAGTTTGTCTTTCTAAATCTATTGCAGAACATTACAAAAGGGTACGAAAAGATTATTCAAGAATTTGTGTTGTCAGTGTCATGAGAATAAAGGAAATGTATGCTTGTATAGTACAGTAAAAGACTTTATTTACAGACTTTTACATCAATTGCACAAAACCTTAATACATCCATGAATACACTACATGCAACATGTTGATGGATGAGTTGCATGGACCAGTAATGCTATGATGAATGTACTACACATACATGTATTTTCTCATCGTAGATGCTGAAGGGACTACCAGTTGTGAAAGGGCGTCCTGGAGCTACCATGCCTGCAATGGACTTTGCTGCAATGAAGTCTGATCTCATAGAGGAACATGGATCCAAAATATCTGAATATGATGTTGTTAGCTCTGCTATGTATCCTGAGGTGTGTTTGCTAAAAGTTCATTCCAGTTCAATATTATTTTTATAACGTTATATTTCTCTGCTTGCAGAAAAATGCAATTCCTCTCTTTAGTTAAATCAAGATTAAGCTTATAAAGAATCTGTAGATATTGATAAGTTTTCTTGTCATTACTGTAAACTTTGTGTAAGAAAGTACAACATCTTGCATACCTTGATAACTGAAAGTTTATATTGTTATACTTGCTTATAAATCTCTTTTACCAATGGTTTTCATATCCTCTTATGCCATTTCTATTCTAAGAAAGGGAAATATACCAAATTCTACTTATACCTTAGAATGAAATAGAAGAACTTCCTTCTGATTTTTCTAGTCATTTACATCACTTTTGATGCGAGATATTGGGTTTTCTTGACAAGTGATTTGAGTGTGATGTGAAAGTGGGTTTTATGGCAGTTAAAGGTGTAATTGGAGGGTATGAGGTATTCAGTGATATGGAGGGAAATGAACAGCTTGTGGAGTTTTGTGCTGAAAAAGGACTGATGATTGGAAATTCCTGCTTTGAAATGAGGGACACAATAACTATATGTGGTGTTGGAAAGATGGTAAGCAGGCATTATTGGATTGTACACAAACTTATTGAGATAGAAAAAGAGGCTTGTATGTAGAGATACCGGGGAAGATTGAGTGTAGAATTGCAAATAATAAGAGTAAATGAAGCTAGGGGAGTAAGTGAGGAATGGCAGGTGTTTAGGGAAGCAGTCTTGGAATATGCAAGAGAAGTGTACGGTTTTCGGAAGATAGCAGGTGAAAGAGAAGAGAGGTGTACAGGAGTTATTAACAGGGAATGAGGGCGAGTGAGTGGGAGAAGTACAAAAGAAAGTAGCAGGAGGCAAGAGAAATGTGCAGGGGCTGAAAAAGAGAGCAAATAAGAGTTGGGGTGAGCATGTATCAACAGACTTCAGGGTATAGTGAGAAAATGTTTTGGGTGGAGGTTAAGTGTATGAGAAAAACAGGAACAATGGGAACATCACTGAAGAGGGTAAATGGAGAAGTGGTAACAGGCAGAGATGAAGCAAAAATAAGATGAAGTAAGTACTTTGATGGATTGTTGAATTTGTTGGATGATAGGATGACACATTTAGGGTGTTTGGATTGGGGAGGTATGCCAAAAGAGAGAGTCATGGAAAGCAGTTAGATGAAAAGAGAAAAGGTGGTGAGAGTCTTGGGTGAGATGAATTGTGGATAAAGAGTGGAGTGGATGGTATTGCAGTTAGATTAGAAAGGGGTGACTATGTTATTGATTGGGTTGTTTGCATTTTAGTGTGTATATGGGTCATAGGGAGGTGCCTGAAGACTGGCAGAATGTTTGTACAGTACCATTGTTTAAAGACAAGGGGAACAAAGACAAGAGTTCTAATTGCTGAGTTTGTTGAGTGCATATGGTAAGTTGTATGGAAGAGTGGTGGCATGCACTGAGCATCAAACTGGGGGAGTATTGTGGTTTCATGAGTGTTAGAGAATGTGAAAATTAGGTGTTTGCTTTAAAGAATTTGTATGAGAAATATTTAGAGAGATAGAAGGATCTGTATGTGGCATTTATGGATCTGGATACAGCAGATGATAACCACGAAGAACATGAAACACAATAAATCTTAAGTGCTCTTTTGTGTATAATTAAATCACCAGGGGAGATCTATAAATGAGACAGAAGATTTAGAATAGTCAATATATTTATACAGGAGAAGCAGAGCTAAGATTCTGTTGGAGCACAAATGTTTTCAGTTTGTGGTGTTCAGGTCTGGCACCATACCTGTAATTAAATTGTAGTTTATGTGGACAAAGCAGGGAACTGTATACAAATTATGCAGATGACAAAGTTGTTCAGTTTGAGTAGACCCTCACTAATATTTATGTAAAATTTTTTGTGTATTTAATAAGAGAAGATTCAGTGGTATTTCTCTTGGTCAAGAGTTACAGTTTATAACTGAATTAGCACTACTCCATTTTATTGATGTGAGAGTCTTGCAGCTGGATGGGGCTGCAGTATGCTGGGGTTGGGAGGCATGTGAGATCAACCAGATGTTTGTGGGTGACATTTCTCTGGTAGCACACGCAAGAAACTCAGGAGGCTAGTAACATATTTTGGAAGAGTATGTTGAATGAGAAAGTTAAGAGTGAACTTGAACAAATGTAAGGTAATGGAGTGCTGCAGCTGAATGACACAGGAAGATTTAAAGATCTGAAGTAACACGTTTGTTGGGAGGGCCATAGTCTAATCTTGGGTGCAGAAGAATGACTTAGTGAGCTTTTCACTTTTTTTAAGGTCTATTAGCTGGCTCTCAAGAAAGTTTTCAGAGAGTAACTGAGCTTCCCATGTTGGCATTAAGATTCTCTAAATGGAAAGGTCTGCAAAAATTCTTAAGTGTCTTCTTTCAAAGTTTAAAAGCTAGCCTCTTCTCAATTTCTTTTTACTTTTCATTTCAATTTTTTTATTGATTTCATAATTTATTGTCATTCCAAAACATTGTTTCATGTGATTTGACTATTGAAGTCTTTATTATTGTTTTAATACGAGTCGAGATGTAAATTTTTTCTTACAGGTAACAAATGACTTCCTTCACTTCCGTTCCAAGTATGGCCCTGTGGATAAGTTGGACACTCGTATCTTCCTCACTGGTCCTAAGGTATTATTTTCCTTAGTTCATATCTTTATCATCATTACTGAATATTATCACAGTTTTTGTTATATTTGAGTCTGACACCAATTTTTAAAAAGGAGAGCAGGATTGATGACTTACCATTGGACCTGAAGAGAATAGAATGCTTTCAGTATGTCCACTGCAGTCATTTTTTTCTTGTTGAGTTTTAATTCTATCACAGTGAATACTGTGTAATTTGTTGATTTCAAAGTGCAGCTATGCAGTTCCTTGTTTATTTCCTGGGGTGACAGAATTAAGTATTTGGGAGCTATCTTGGGTAAATTTTGTGATATGGAAGGAAAGATAAGGTAGAGAGTAGCACAAGGTAGAGGGATCATTGGGCATAAGTGTATGTGTGGAAGTGAAGAAAGGATCAAGGGGCAGAATATTCCTCTCGATCTGACCTGTGCAGCCAAAACATGGACGTGGCATGAGTAAAAGATATCAAGAATCCGGGCTCTGGAGATGAGTTATTTGAGAGGAGTATGTGGTATGACTAGCTGGAATGAAGAAAGTAATGAGGATGTGTATGAGAGATTTCTTATGGCAGGGAATGCAAAGGGAATGAATTGCTGAGTGGTAGAGTAGGTGAATTGTAACACTTTGAGGTGGTTTGGGCTTGTGGAAAGACTGCAAGTTGGGGAGTTTATAGGGAGAGTATATAATAGTATGATTAAAAGGGTTGGTGTGAGAGGAAGATCACATATGGCATGGGGGAATAGAGTGGAAGAGCACTGGAGGGAGAGAATGGTGGAATGCATGGAATAGTGTATATCAGGGAGACATGTACGGAAAGGGATAAATGGAGACTCTTCTGCCATGGCTACCCCTATGATTGGGGTTCCATGAGGGAATGGCTATCAGAAAATATTATAAGGGATATTCTCTTTTTTATGTACCTAACACTAAGTGTGATATGCTGTGACATTCATGGTTGGGGAAGTTGAATATGGAATCCAAATTCGGTAAAAACTCAGCGAAGAATTTTCTGTGGATTACTTGTATCTGGGCTCACCCAGTCAATATCTGTATTATTATAAGCAAAACCAGTATTAGGTGAAGTAATCAAAACTGTGTACAGATCTAACCCCACTTTTATCCTCTGACCATGTAATGAATTTCCAGCTGTATTACTGAAAAAAGTGCAAGTTCTTCAGTAAAATATTAAGATGAAAACGATAATTGTTCTCATTTTTATTACTTTTTCAATGAAGGCAAATAAACAAGATTTCCATATTTAGCTTTGATACTTCTTTAAAGCAAAATCTAATTGCAAGTGGATGGGGGTAAGGAGAAAAATTTAATTAACGTATTTAGGGGTGATTTTTGCAGGATGGCATGACTTCTCCAAGTGTAACAGACTTCTTGCTTCTTACACTCATAAATGTGAACTTTTTTCCATACATATTTGCCATTTCCCATGTTAGTGAGGTTACATTAAGAACAGAGGACTGAGCCTTAGAGGAAAAATCCTCACTTAGCCCCTTTCTCTGTGTCTTCTTTTGGAAGAGAAAAACTGGAGTGGAGGATTTCCAGCCCCTTGCTCCATCCCCTTTTAGTTGCCTTCTATGGCACGCAGGAAATACGTGGGTAGAATTCTTTCTCCCCTACCTCAGGGATAAAATGTGAGTGTATTGTAAAAAGATTAAATGGGTGAATTTAAAGGGGTGCAAAGCAGCACTGTTTTAGGGCCCTAGCTGCCCGTGCCGTCTCAGCTAACATAGAAAAACATAGGGGATAGGGAAGAAAGAATGCAGAGAAAGGAGTCAAACAAGGATATTTTCCAGTAAGGTTCAGTCATCTGTTCTGTTCTTGCCCATGCAGGAAATAGTGAACATGAATGAAAGAAAGAAAGAAAGAATACTTATTACACATTCATAGTGATGAAAAACTCCAAAGGGCACAAAAAAATTAAAGCACCATATACAAAGGGACATTGAGCAACCTCATTAGCACTAATCAAAAACATCATATTTTATCATCATTTATGCAGTATGATATATAAGACACATTTACACAGGACATCTTGATATTACATCATCTGTATATTTTATAAATAATGGTGAAAACAAAGTGGAAATAGAAAAAGAAAGATGAATGGTTGGCAGCCATCAGCTGAGTTGTTGGTTACGTGTGCAGCTTCAGTCAGCCACCATATGGGGAAGCACCTTATGGGACCCTGGCACCATTTCATGATTGGGGTAGGATAAACAAACCATGGAGGATGTACAAACTTTTTTTGACAGCTGTGAACTAGATTTGTATTTCTCAGTGAGATGTAATCTTGTATATTAGTAATTTACCTGTAATTCATGGCCAAAGGCTTGAATAAATGACGTATTTCTGGCAAATTGTTCAAAGCAAATTCTTTTTAAAGAGAATTCCTCTTAAAATAGAGTAAAGGGAGGAATGTTCCAGACTTTGATTAAGAGCCTTTACTCTACAATGTTTGACTTATATAGCAAACACATATGGTAGTTTTAAGTGATATAATAATAGTTCAAACACATTCTAAATGAACATTCATCAAACATACTGGTTTTCTTGTACATTATATGATTGATAATTGTTGTGTAGGATGTGTATGGAGCATTAGAGTGTATGGGATCATGGGTTGTCACAATCGTCAGCTAGCAACATCAGTTACTTTCTCCATCTTCTCAATTACTTCTTACTATGGTTGATATTTTCATCATTAATGATGTGAAAGAGTGACTGATTCACGGATCTTGGATGCTTTGCTGTACAATACACTGTGTGGTGCTTCAGTATATGTTATTTTGTATTCTTGATGTCCAGGAAAAAATATGTAAAATAATGTATACCCGAAAAAATTACAGCTTCCTCAATTAATGTTTGGTATATGTCCCTAAAGACCTCATTCTGTATTGTGAAATTAAGAATAGAAATTTTTTTCTATGAGCTTAATGATATAGCTTGAGGATACATCCTAATGTAACTGCTAATTACATGTTAACCAAATCATTTAATACAGAACAGAAAATGTATCAATGAATAGATATTCATGACATAATAACCAAATGAATCAATAGAGAACATAGATAAATGTTTACAAAACTTGATTACTCTGCTGTATGGGCATTACCAGACCCTGCCTGTATGTGGTTATGCATTAAGTGAAAAGTCACCATCTGTGAGGCTGTATCATAGTAGATGAAAAGGAGTATAGTCTTGTTGAAGAACTGATTACTCCATAGGAAGACCATCCTTTCCTTGCTACTGATTGCAACACAGCCTTGAAGCCACAGGAGCCCCATAAAAAGAGCCCTGGGGCTATACAATTATAGAAAAATTACTGCATGTAATTGCGTACTGTACTCACAAGAAATATCAGTGGGGATAACGTGTTGAGACCAGAGAGCTGCAGTTAAAGATTGGAGATTTTACAAAGACTGTGAGTCAGCAATCTGTGCTTCCATGTCTAACACCTGGCTGGTTTCATGCTAGGTTTCTCTGCATGCCGAAGTTTCCTAGGTTTTAGATGATTTGTTGGTGTTTTGATGGGGTTTCCCGAGCTTTGAAGAAGACAAGAAGAAAGTTGTGGACAGCTTTCTTCTTCTTTATCTCTTACTTCCCATAACTTTATCTCAACCTTTCATAATTCTAACTGCATTACCTGGGGTCACACTTCATTTTGATATTGTTAGTAATAACTGTCCTTGCAAGTTGAAGGAGGTAGTCCAGGCATGCAGCCAATGTCCACTAAATGCTCCCCACACTGGTATTAACAAGTGAAGCTGCATTATGAAGTGGCATAGCATAGACTTTGCAGCACAAGTTAATCCCTTAACTCTTATAGATGGATGTTTATATAAGCTGGTAACTCCATAACTCCTTTAGACTTAAATTTTTGCATTAAGTTTTGTAATTCTTTTTCAAGGCTGCTTGTTGACCCTGACTAGGTGTTCAGGTGGTAGTGCACGATCGTTTCTCTTCATTGTCAATCATCCTCTAGCATGCCAATGGCAAAACATTTTTTTGAGTTTGTTATAAAGGAAATTGAGTGGCTTTTAGTTACATGTAATGGACCAGGCACATTATTCTAATTTACTTGGCAATGATGGTCTGTCTGTGGATTGTGTGGAGAATTATGTTATGGAAGCTACTCTTTGAGCAAAGTTGATTAATATGAAACAGGAGAAAGTATTTCTAGCAGAAGAGGAGGCAGTTTTGCCAGGATAATTCTGATGTAAGTTTTAAGTTTTCAGTTCATGAAAAAGTGTAAACACAAAAACTTTGAAACATCTGTAGAATAGTATCTATACATTTTCAGTTGCATTGTTGGAAAAGTCTAAGTAAAATGAGCACAAACCAAGGATTCTCTGTGAAAAATTGATCTTGCACAGCAGTAGCAGGCAACACTCTGGCAAACTGTCGTTTGCTAGTGAGTTGTGATGTACATGAAGACAGGCAGCCAGGTTTATTTGGGGACACATTAGTGGTACAGTCTACATTCTTATGTTGTGATATTGCATTACAACCTCCTCAAACCCCCTACAAGCACAGTGTTCCTAATCAGCTGAGTTCAAGGGGAGTAGGGGATGCCTGGTTGTTTGGGAAGTATCCACTTTTCTGCTTTTTTACAGTAAGTATTGTATATAGTATCAATATATTACACAAATTACTATTTTATTTCAGTTCAAACACACCAGATAAAAGTGTTTAAGCAGTTTGTCATAGATGCTTGTCTTCAGTGCATCATTCACATAACATCATGATCTCTCACTGATAGTGACCATACATTTTGATCAATCCCTATTGATATGTACCCATCAGAACTTTGACCATACTAGGTATCACATAAAACACAAGAAATTTAATCCCCTCTTCACAAAGACCATAAACAAATTAAACATCTTCAGAACACTTACTGGTACTTTTTTGGATTGGGAAGAGAATCCCATGGTATCCTTTACAAACAGCTCATGCACTCCACCCTAATGTGTGCCTCACCTGCCAATTCATACACTCTGTTAAAAGCAAATGTAACAAAGCTGCAAGCAAGAAAATAAGGCTTTCAGAACAATTATTGGCTATCTAGTAACCACAAACATACACCACTTACACAACAAAGCAAGGTTTCTTTCAGTAAAATCACACTGCAGTAAGATCAACACACTTCTCAGCAGCACTAGACCCCTTCCCACCCAAACCATTCCACAACCAAACACCAACCCCAAGCAGAAATACAACCAAACACCAACCCCAAGCAGAAATAGGCATTTTATCCTTGCTTTTTACATCAGTAGTGTACAGATCCCCCTCCACCTACAAATGTTACATTGACAAAACATATACACACAATGATGCCTCAGCAAGCATCAAACAACTGCTCTCCCAGCTCAGTCTTAACCCCATAACTCCCAAGTTAGTTTACCTTTCCAACCGTATGAATCTCAGTTTTTCAAGTTGTATGAAGAAATGTATTTAACCACATGATTTCCAAGATATTCTTATAGCAGTGAAAAATACAGCCTGACAAACAAAAATTTCTTCCAGTACAATCTCACTTCAGTTTGCTCGGCACTCAGTTCTTAACAGCACGAGATCTGTTCCCACCTAATCCACCCCACAACCAACCACCAACCCCAAGCAGAAAGGAACATCTTACCCCTGCTTCTTACCTCAGTAATGTATACTCACAGAGCCTCTTCCCCAACAAATGCTGCATTGACAAAACATATACCCTTGGTGATGCTTCAGCAAGTACTAACTAACTGCACTCCCTACCCAGTCTTACTGTAGCAGTAAGGCCTGAGTGTGATGATTGGCCAGTGCATATTTTTTATTGTTTACAGTGTTTTACCTACACAGAAAAATTGATTACTGATTACTGTTATGTTTTATCTTATATGATTCACACATAATGTTTTCTTAACAGCAAAACTATAATTTTTAAGTTAACAGCCGTGCCAGTTAGATGCATTGTTTTTAAGGTATAACAGAAACTAGCAACACTACATCTGTTTGTGCTAGAGACACCTTCTCTTTCCAAATCTTGGTCAACTCATTGCTGGAAGAGCCTGAGTCCACAAAATTCCTCTCCACACAATCTGAAGACTGGTAATCATCATCACTTATTCAGGATCATCTGCATGGTCCTGTAAGTTTAACCAATAGCCACTCATTATCCTTCATAGAAAACTCATGAGAATATGCTGTCACTGGCATGGCTGTATGATTACCAACAGTAGAGAGAAATTACTGTGCACTGCCAGCTCAACAACCTCCCAGGCCCTATAGACATCCTTGAAATAGAGGCACAAAACTCGGTGTAAATTCATGTCTTGAGAAGTTATCTGGCTGGTATCATTATCTGTGTAGAAGAGTTAAGGGGTAAAACTACACTCCACCAGAACCACACTCATTTGAAACTCCACCTCTCAGGCATGCAGAGTTACACCAGCTCTCTCCAAAACATAATAAACATTATATAATGTGAGATTTTTTCAAGGTGCGATTTCATACTACACATACAGTGCATATTTTTTTATCAATATTTTATGTATTTTAAGTATTTTGTATGTATCATGTATGCCTTATTGTGTTTACATGTTATTTTATACACACTTCTGTATTTAATTGATTAAATAACATTCTTTGAATCAAATTATCAGTACTAACACTACAGATATTGTTTATTCTAAAACTGTGAACAGTATTGAATGCATACATCTGGCATCATGCCCTGATTACACATATGATTTCTCTTTAACATCCTTTAAGTGACTGAGATTACTGAAATTTTTTTCAGCTTTGGCTGTAGTCTGCTAGTAACATCTTTGGATAATTTATGAAAGCAAACATCAGCTGGGATTTTGAACAGAGATGGGAAGCTTTAAATCATCATGTGATGAGTGCAGTTATATAAGGGTCATCAAAAGAGGATTTTTTTTTTTTTTTTTTTTTTTTTTTTTTTTTTTTTTTTTTTTTT
>JAYMFT010289550.1:0-10381 GCA_038088735.1 Panulirus argus | reverse complement strand
TATATATATATATATATATATATATATATATATATTGTTTGGTTGATGTTTCTGGAGACGCTGTGTTGTAATAAACATTGATCTGTCTTGCACACTGTTGACATCTGTTTGCAATAATTTATATAGTGTGTTCTGTTTCTTGTAGTTCTTGCCGCTGTGAGCCTGTTTTTTACGAAGTTTTTCAGTTGTTTTTGGAAGTGGGAATTGTTATATCCGCTGTTAATGAGGGTCTGCTTAAAATGCATATATTGCTAGAGGGTGTGCTGAACATATGGAGAGAATGAGTGAGGAAAGGTTGAGAAAGGGGATAAATATGTTGGAAGTGGAGGGAACAAGGAGAAAAGACGAATCATAACAGTTAATCATCGTTTGACTGGTCTTTACACATAAACTATGGGAACAGCAATCAACAGCGCGCTGTCGGTTCGAGTCCTAGAGGCTGGAACACACGGAGACAGCTCATGGTAGCAGTGGCTTTTTTTTTCTTAGCTATCATCGATAATCCTTCTCTAAGATACACGACAAGCACACTCTGTTTACCCTGGTTTTCTTGTAACTTTCTTCCCTTGAACTAGAAACAGACTCTATTATGTTTATATGTTTTGGGTGACACTTAAAAAGCGCTAAATCCTGTTATGTTATAGACGTGCTAAAGCCAACGTCATCAGGCAGTGCACACATCTGTGCATCACAGTCATGTGCCAGAGGAAGATATAAGGCGTAAGCAGTAGTGGTTAGTCTTAAGCTCTACAGTCCCCCATTTAAATTTTACCTCCAAATCCTTTACACCAAAGTAAAAGTTAATTTCCTCACTCAGCCGCAGACCTACCCAACCAATGAAAGACTCTGGCAGCGCCAAGGATCTACGTAGGTCTCACACTTGCCTAATGTTCACAAGTGAAAGCCAGGGGAGTGGTTTCCATTCCTGGTTACTATTCTCACATATTGTTACATGGCAAAGTTCAGTCATTGTCTGGGTCGGCGCCGGCAGCCCTACTCCATCCAGGTGGGAGCGCCATTCCACCCTTTCATTCCCTTACTTACGGCATCCAATAAACTTAAAAACTCCAGATCCCCTGGTAGCCTAGCTAGATGGTGCAATAATCCGAAGTTAACAGCAATATGAACATTTATGTGTAAGATTAAGATATGCTAGTGCAATAATGAATTCTATAGAACAAACGTATTAATATTAAATGAAATAGTAGAAAATTAGATCCTGGATAAATACAAATAAGAACTGACAGTTGCCAAGTTCTGACTAAGCCTAAGTTATTTTTACGAAGCCCATGATTTATATCTTTATAAATCTAAACACAGATATTTGGTGAACTATTATCAAATACTTATCAATTGAGATAAACCTCCCTTTCCTACTCACTCTACTCGAGAGATAAGCAGAGAATCTTCGAAACTGAACATATTGTGAAAATCATCACGACTTGAACCACAAGTTCTGCAGAACAATAGAGGGAGAGGTAGCGAAGATTGGTGTCACGTGTTTGTAAACTATGTGTCTGTTTACTTCATCATACCTGATAACTGGGGCTGAATCTACGTTACAATATCTTCGTAAATAATGATATAGTTTTTTCTTTTTATGTCGAATGTACCAGTCACATACAAATGCCCTTATCGAGGCCAGGCCCTAATGATATAAAGAAAGGCAAATGGAAGAAAAGAAAAGGAAAGACAGAGGAAAAGAATGTGAAGATGACAAGGAGAGCTGCACCTTCTCTTACGCTTCCGCCTTCCCCTCCAAAATCCCTTATAGATTTCGTGGTTCACAGTGAGAGAGAAAAGGAAAGGGGAAGAGTGTGAGGGATAGAAATGAAAAAGCGGAAATGTGTGGTGAATGTTGGATGTTGAATCTAACCTGGTAACTTGGTTCTCAAGAAGACAGAAAGCAAGACCAGCAACCCTGACACATAGATAGTAAGATGGTTCTAGGTACTCAGGATGTAGTACATCTGTGGGCAGCTGTGTTCTATGATATACTCTCTTCATGATGCAAGTCATATGCTTACAATAACCATCATTACTTAAGAAAAGAAATCACACTTTTACTGAACATAATAATGATAAAATCACACCTTTATCGAACATAAGAATAATTAGTTTGAAAGATATAGATACATATGTCCCATTCACTGGGCACAAATGGAAAAATCACCATCATATAACGATTTCACTCAAACTCCTCATATAATCCATCTACACAAAATACCGGCCATGACAGTCTTAATATTAATGTCATTAGATGATCCACAATAACGTGAGGTTTAAAAACTTTTCGTTCCTTCTATGTGACGTTCTCTTTATGGCACTAAATGTACATGAAAATTAGGTTTGAGTTATCCAATCTCTTGAGGATGTGTGTCCTTGTAGTGAGGAAATATCCCTCACTCTTAAGACGAGTTTCTTTTTTTTTTTAATCTTACCAAAGTAAAACAACTAACGTATCTTATTCCCACATATATTCAGCATAATGATGATAGATGTAACTGTATAATTCTGAGACTCCATTATAGTCTCCTTTATAGAGTTACACGCAAGTAAAAATGTGATTTTTATACTCTGGAATCAAAGATGTAACGTTTATCTCGAACGTAAATAATAGTAAAACTACGCATGGGTGTAGAAGAGGCTACAGCAATTCATAGAGTTTTTCAAATCAGGATGTTTTCTTGGTGGTATTATGACTAATTTGCTCTAAAAGGCGAAAATTCCGTGACAGGAAGGGCGGAAGGAAACCTGCAGCAGCAGGCAAGACTGACATCAACGTGATATAATAAGACACATGTAAATCATTCACAGCCACAGTCGAGTGGATCAAGAAGCAGAACTAACACCCTGGATCTGCACCTTACATCCTGCTGGCCCAGGAGACGATTGTACGAGTATAGTACAACCTCATCCACCGGCACACAGGACCAACATAAGGACGCCCACCTGCAGCTCATGCTGGCCCGGTAAACAGCAGTAAACTACGGCTCCGTCCACCGGGACACAGAACCAACATAAAGACGCCGAGCTGGAACTCCTGCTGGCATAGGTAGTAATTACAGTGGACAAACACTGACAGGCAAATAAAACTTAGACAGTCAGAAACGTGTAATTAAGTCTCGTCAATAAAACTCTTGAAAACTTAAATATGCAGTAAGTCCAGATTGTGCTTGGAATATACGAAGAAAAGAAAAGATAAGCGCAAAAGTTTCTCAACGGTTAGAATAAAGGAAACAAGTATAAGCTACTGCAGCTGAAACTGAAGAGGCAAATGAAACAAACAGTGGGAGGAAAAGATGACAGGAAAATATTAGAGACTGACTCAGTCATCGGCATTCCAAAGAGCGTAAACATATAATGGAGAAATATGAAGCACTTTGCAAGTGACTTCTCAAAGTACCTTCGAGGATTAGAAGAGCATTTCAACATGTGGATGGATCATAATTCAGATGATTTATCAGAGCAGACGCTGATGCTCTGAGGCTTGGTGTTGTGTTGCTGTTGCAGAAAACATTAACATAATACTAAAAGCTTGTAAAGGAAGTTACGAAAAATGTCTAAAGCAAAGAGTTAACCTCAAGTGAGATATATTGCCCTAAAAAGGGCCATACTGACTGAGGTGAGAAGTTCCAGCTTGAAAAAAAATACATTGACAGAAGTGGCAAATCCTGAGCTGCAATAGTAAGAACCAGTAAATGATAATTTGCATTGTATGAGAGATAATCTCAAATACGTATGTCTGAGTCGTAATGAAATTTCCTGAAATATAATGAAATACATCAACTTCAGGATTCTGAATGCAGGAAATTGTGTCGCGTCTCCGTTGGTGGCTACTGTTGCAGTACAGCCTTCAAGGAGAGTCCTGTGTCCACACTCTAGACACTATTTTCATTTTTAAGCATTGCAGCAATTAAAAGGCATAAAGATAAAAGATATAAGTTGACAGCATCTCAGCATGGAAGATACGAATTCATCACATTGGGCAATCATTCTAGGAAATATGATAAAAAGATGTCAGACGAAAATATACAAATATCTTGCAAAACAGTTTTAAAGATTGTTCAGTGCAATACCAGGAGAAATAGGAAATCTTCAAAGAGTGACTACAGAAACAATGTAAAGAAATAATTATCATCATGGTTGAAGTCAATCTGTGATGAAACTCAAGAATAGTAGCGGAGAGAAACAATATTATTCAAGAATGAAGATAGAGAGTGAGGACTACACGCTAGCCCTGCCAGGCTGGCAAAATCACGTCATAGATCTATGGGCAAGTACCTCTCCGGAGACCCATGATAACCCTGAGCCAGATATTCCCTCATTTTTGGTTTATTAAATCAACATCTGTTCAACATAAACATAATATGTGCTCTCAAGTGACAGGAAGATATATGACTCTTTGATATTTTCCCACGGCCACTGGAAAGGTTTCGTGTCATTGCATCATGACAAAACTGCCTCAAACGTCAGTAACCTCCACAGCTGCCTCACACACAAATACACCTCTTGCGTCAGGTACCTGTCTTCCACAGTTGCCTTACAGATATTTCCTTCCTTTGTCATCTCTCCAGCTTTCTTCTGCTTGTCATGGTCCATCTTCTCTCGCCATTCAGTCGCTGAAATTGGCTGAACACTTGACGATGGCGTCTAACAACAATGAGAACGCATTTGCCGATGTTTAGAGGTTTCATCTGTCATGTCCTGACACTTGTTACACCGATCTTCCTCACGATTAGTTTCTCCGTTGACACCCACACTCCTGAGGCCTCTGCCTCCCCAGCACCAGTCTGATCTGTAAAGATGCCTCTTTCCCTTATTACATTGCCATGAAGATTTTACCAACATCAGACATTATGTAATCTCACTATCGTTCTTCTTTCCTAATCCAGCTTTCATGTTGTTCTTTCGCACTCTACAGGAACCCACTGTTATAATCTCATTTGTTTTCATTGTGATCGTTTTCTCCTGATTATCAGAGCTCCTGTTGCACTTGAATAAAAGTAAGATATAAGGTTGAAGTTTTCCAGTCACATGTCTTTTAGTACTGTGATTTTCACCATGTTCCTGTTGCAGCTACTAAGTAAAATAAAGCCTCTTACTCTCAGTTTTGTTTGTTTGTACGTGTGTGCGTGTGTATGCGTGTGTGTGTGTGTGTGTCATTACCGACTTACAGTTACCTATTTGCACTGTAAGAGTATGGAGTTTTGTACACATGGGACTTTTGTCCTGAACATTTTCTACAAGCATACAGTTTCTTAATTTTGAATGCCCTCAGTTTCACAATTTTCTTTCTCATTTTATTCAAATAATCCATCATACCATAAAAGTACTTTTTTCAGCTTTTATAACAAATTTCTGGCTTGCCATCATGCTACAGTTGGTCCATTTCTGCATCTTTCGATGAATTTTTCACAATGAACGTCAGCCAACTGATAGAAAAAAAATTTCCGTTTGCCGCTACTCTGTACAGCTGCAGCGCAGGGCAGAGGTCTTCACGAGCTGCGAGAAAGGGATACTTCTGTGGACTGTGTCCGCTGGGCAAATGAAGGAGAGAGAGAGAGAGAGAGAGAGAGAGAGAGAGAGAGAGAGACAGACAGACAGACAGACAGACAGAGCGAGAGACAGGCAGACAGACAGACAGACAGAGCGAGAGACAGGCAGACAGACAGACAGACAGACAGAAAGACAGACAGACAGACAGACAGACAGACAGACAGAGATAATGAGAAAGAAAAAGAGAGGGTGCGGAGGAGATAGGGAAGGAGGGTGGTAGGGAAGGGATTAGAGAAAGGAAGAAAGGTGAGGAAAGAAAAGAGAGGGAGGGAAAGCAGAGATGGAGATGGAGGAGGAAGGGAAGACTGGAAAACAAACTGAAAGATATAGAAACAGACAGGAAGACATGCACATCTCTGCATATACAATGGGCAGAGGTAATGTCATAAATAGCGTGCTGCAGTTTCATACACACATGCATGCCTTCCTGAATAATGCATACCATTCTAAGTCAGACTGCCTACATAATTCCTGGGAACGTGTATAATACATGTATTACAAAAACCTTGTATACGACTTATCCCAGAGTGCTACATTATGAACACTGTGGCATGTTGTTGTCTGGCTGACAAACGATGATCATCACCTTCTGAAACTTATCCCCAATGCCTTTCTCTCCTTCACAAACACTCGCTCAAGCTACATTATCGTTTACAGTACACAAATAGACAACTGTATCTTATACAGCCAACGACTCTTGATATATGATTACCTGAAGCTCACGGTCCTACTCCTGTATAATTATACATTCCCATAGAATTGTTCATAGCATCTCGGCTACAGACATCCACTTATACATCTTCCACACACATCGACATCAATAGCGTTCCGTACTGCAGTGATCAAGTGGAATTAATTTTTCTGCTCGGACCTCATAATATTCACTCCTTTATGAGATTAATTTGATTCTCTATTCCTCATTTCTTTTCAATTTGAGACGAGTCAAAAAATGTTAGGTACTGAGGCAATGTTTGCAAAACGCTGTCTCTAGTGGTTACTATCTGCTGTGGTTGATGAATCAACACCCACAAGACACTGGTAAGCCGGGCCACCACGACCTACAGATCCTGATGAATAAACACCTGCGAGACACCCTCCTCTAATGGCTGGCGGAGACTGGTTCTGCAAGTGTAATGTCATTTAGGGAAGATGGTTGTTGAGGTCGTGCCAGCGCCGCCCTTACTCCTCCTCGTCTCTGCTTCCCAGCATTTTCCTCACCCACCTGGAACTAAATTGCGACCCCCGGAATTCAAATGTAATTCACGCAAGTTTGCATGGATCCGCTCTCCACTGCTGACTTTTAAATCTTGCTGGGACATTTTTAGCTGAAGGAATGGCACAAGAATTTAATTTATCCTGATGTATTTCATTACGATTTTGCTTCTCCTAGGATCAGTCATTATTTCTTCAGTATATTTCGAACCAAGTAACGAGCAGGTACAGCATTCAAAGATCTGAAGGAAATGAAAAAATAAAAACAGCAATCCAACCAAACTGTAACATAACATATTGTGTTTGATGAGTTGCTTTCGGACCGCCATTGTTTGTCAGTATTGTCACTCACCTCCAGGTTACCGTGAAGTACTAACTACAGATCTTTCTCAATGTTTCCTATAACACTGTGGTCGGCTGATATTTTGTTATAATATGATAGACCTGCCTCTTTTTCTATTCACTAGATCAACATTCATGGTCTGTCTCGTAACCTCTCTTCTGTCGAACACCATCTGTCTTGTACCTCTCCTAGTATCTTACTTCTCTCCGAGCCCTATGTTCTCACTAACCCCTTTTACATGTTTAACAATAATCTCCACGCACGAATCCTGTTCAAAGATGGTGTATGTGCTTATTCCAACATCAACACACCTGTTGCACATCTTGAGGACCTTGAATCCCCAAACTTTGATGTTATTTGGCTCAAGGTCTGCCACCCAACTACCACAGTTTTCCTCTGTTTCGCCTACTGCTCTCCTAATTCTGCAAATCTTATATTTTCCCTCGGCTATCTAAACTCCTGCCATGAGGCCACGGTATCCTCTCAACCGCAAGCCGAGATCCTCAACCTAGGGGTTTTCAATTTTCACCGTAGGGAATGGTTGAATTCCTCCCATACGGATGGTGGAGGGACTAAAACCCTTACGTTCTCCATTCTCAAAGATCTGTCTTATCTCCTACACTTTTAATCCTTTTATCAGCGGTTTTCTTTCCTCTATAAATAACCAAATGCACTCATACTGTGACGACTCAACACTACATTCCTCAACATCCTGCAATTTTGCTCCTTCTCTCATTCCATTTGCATCTCGTCTCATCACAACTTTCTCAATCAATTCAGAATTGGACAGGATATCTCTGTGGGGTAGAAAAAATCTGGTTAAGTCTAATGCCCTAAGACCCAATTTCTGCTCATATATCTATCGCGAATTCCTCAACTTTCCTTTAACGGGTCTGTAGTTCCACCTATCAACTCTATGAAAATAAGTGGTATTGCTGTAACATCCACTCTTTCTTATAAACCACACAATACGGAAATAGCTAACTCTTCCTCTAAGAAACTGGAATCGCTCTTTAAATGTCAAAAAAAAAAAAATCAGACACAGTTGCTCCCTTTATACAAAGGATTGATCCGTCATTATATGGAGCACTGCTCTCACATTTGGGGTGGTTCTAGCTCTGTTTCCTTACTTGACATAGTTGAGTCAGAAGAGGTCCGACTTATAAACTGTCCCAGGCTAGCTCCCAGACTTGACCCTCTTACCCTACGGCGCAATATTAGTTCACTTTCCCTCTCTTTTAGCTATTTCTTTGGTTTTTGTTCCCAAGAGCTGGCTGCTTATGTGCCTACACCAATAGCTAGACCACGCAATACTCGGCAAGCTGCTGAGTTACATGATTATCATTTGGCCATCGGCAACTCAAAGTGGGCCGTTTTAATAATTGTGTCTTTCCCTACACCTCGAAGCTTTGAAACTCTCTACCGTCCATGTCTTTCCCAATACCTATAACCTTGCACATTTTAAAAGACAGTTTTTTTTAATTTCCTCCAAAACACGTAAACACTTTCCCTTGTCTCTTCATTTTCCTTTTCATAAATCTCTATATTTCAGTAAAGGTCCGGCCTTGATGGGGACTTTTATCCGTGACTGGAGCCTCCTACGTTAAAAAAAAAGACAAAATAACTATTTTCTGGTGATCTTTAGCTCTTTATTTTCCTTTACGTTTGAATGTGTTGGTTTTATGAGTCATAGTGAAGACCTCTGAAGAATTAATGCATCTTTAGCTTGTTGAGTTTTGAATAATGGCTTATGATATTACCGGACTTTGTTGCAGAGAAACAATATAGCACAAAGCAAAACCATTGCAATGTATGTTTACTTGATTCTGATGGCCTCTCAGAAACCACTCCTTACTTATTTCTAAGGAAATTTCATGTTACCAGTCAATGAACGAAACAACAGCTCCCTAACACTCGCTATATATAACGTTAACGAGATGGCCTTGATCAAAGCAATCAGCTGTCCACACTTGCCGTCTCTGTGTACTTAGCAAAAGATAGTTGTAAAGATAAGGTCATCAGACCAAGTATAAAGATTCTAACAGTTCTGAGGACAACGGACCGTATATATTGTTGTAATAAAGAGATGGAGTCAGTCAGGTCAACCTTCTTGTACTTGCAAAGGAGGTTACTGGTGTCAGTGTGGTCAGGTTGGTAGAGTGTTCACCTCCCTGCCTGAAGGATCCGGGTTCGAGTCTGAGCGGGGCACATTGCAAGTGTCTTTGTGATTACATTGCACACATTTCCTTGTCTCTCCACTGGAGTGACACCTGCTTGATCATAGAGTAATGTATCAGGAAACTTGTGCTCTGGTATCATAGATGTGACCAGCAAACCGTAGACTCGGGCCGCAGAGAGGGTGAATCTTAATTGCAATTTAAAACTGAATTCGTATTGATGTAACAGAGTATTCTGAGAATACAGACCCTTTAGTTTCAGTGTGAAACTACGCCAATATGTTGCTTGATTCCATTACAACGTCTCGAAGAATTTCAAAGAGATTCTGGAAGACACAATCATGCGTAGGCAAACGATCATGGTTCAGTTGATCGTTTCATGATATGATTTGTTGTGGATATGGAAGATATGGAGTATACTACCATTTAATACATTTGAATGATATACTGTTTGAGGTAAACCAGTATATACGCACATATAATCATATATGCTTGAGGTTAAAGGAGGGAGTTGGGAGTTTATATATAAAAAAGTTAGGCTGTGAAGTTCAGCAGGAGGGAGAGAGAAGAGACAGGCTGGTTGGAGCGGGAGTCTGAGTGGAGAGAACCTGGAAAGAGTTGAGTGTTTCAGATACCTGGGAGTGGACATGGCAGCGAATCCTGGAAGCTGAAGTCAGTTATATGGTGGGTGATGGGGATAAGGTTCCGAGTGTATTGAGAAGTGTGTGGAAAGACAGGTTACTCACGCAGAGGTGACCATAGTAATGCTATTTCTAAACATTAGCAAGAAAAAGATCACCCTTCAGACCTTAACATCCCAGTCACATTTTACCCGTCATCGGATTATGCTACAAGTAATGTAACGGAATCTGTCTTAATTGCCAATATCAATAACTTTAATCTATTCCCAGGTAACTTTAAAGCACATGCCTTTATCAATCAAATCATTATGAAAGAATTGTCAAGACAAGAGTACTTGAGGTGCATCTCGCTACCGAGACCAAACACCCCCCCCCTCTCCCTTCTTTTACCACAAGGCGCCCCCTGAACAGTCAGGACAGTGCTAGTCTGGCATGGCGGTAAAAGGATG
>JAYMFT010289539.1:0-10381 GCA_038088735.1 Panulirus argus | reverse complement strand
TATATATATATATATATATATATATATATATATATATATATATATATATATATATATATATATATATATTCCATATGGCACCGTGGCGACAAAAGATAGACTAAGCTATACGCTTATATCAGTTCCACTTGGAAAATTTGTTGAAGCAAAGCCTATATATACCAAGTCGACCCATACGCATGTGGGTGGAGCCTGGATGCTACGTCATATGGCCCTAAGCAAAGAAAACGTGCTGGCACAGGGCTAACGAATCAACTGAGGGGGGTTCAGGGTCGCGTGACGTCACAAGTCGGCCTGCGCGGACGGGTCCGTTTTTTGGAGTCAGAGTGGGTCGACTTGGTATCTATAGGTTTAGTGCTGTAGATGACACGAGATTATTATGGGTATGAACACGTTATCAAAGCGCATTATTTTTGTATCTAAATGCAGTAATGGAACGTCCTGGCAATGACTGTTGATGGGTTTCCTTAAGAAACACATACAGTTTGAAAAAAAAAAAAAAACGAGTTCTGAACCTAATAAGAATAATGATTTTAAAACAGCTGAATACACCGTGAGCGTCGAGTCAGGAGGATGTTTCCTATCTGCGCTCTGCAAGCTCTTCCAACAGTAAAGTTCATATACTAAACAACGTGGATTGAGGAATAAACAATTATTGTATTTTCTTACGACTCCCGAGCTGGTTTTTGTATTTGTGTGGTGACTAGGCCTGAGCTTCATCTTTTATAACTCATATCCCCTTCATATTAATGTTGTGTGGATGATGTTAGAAGAGATGATAACAATGATCATTGTATAAAATGATTACCTTCCTCTGGTTCTTCTCAAGTGGGTCTTCTTGCTTTTGGAGTGACCAGTAATTTCCCCCACACCTACACGCATCTTTCCATTCTAGTTCGCAAACAACCGGAACTGAACTTTACATCTTGTGTTTTTTCAAAGAGCTATTCAGGAGCTTCTTTTGCTTAAAATCTCCAGACCAAGCTATCCGCTTGCGTACTAGGTAAACTGATTAAAAAGGAAGGACACAAGATATTCTAATTTTTCTGTGTATAACAAATGAATGGCCGCCAGTTATCTGCAGAGTAAGAGAGAGAAAAGTTCAGATGTTGACCAGAGACAATGATAACTGAACCTCCATCAGTGTACAATATACGCTACAACAGACAGAGGACATGCAGGCATTCAGCAACACCGTAGGCACTACTGATATGAACCCAGAGATACTATTCTCGTAGTAGGTATTTCATCAGTTTGAAGTGATCATGATGTAAGTGCAAGCACATATCATGTGAATGAGGCATTGCCAACAACTAATCAATCTCCCGGTCCCGCCATATAGGAATCAGTGACACCAGTGGGGTGGCCTTTAAGTATGAAGAGAACGACAGGCATGGCTGAAACTGCAGCACTTGGTAAACGTGGATTGTAAGTTGCTTGTCTTTCCCCTTGATCTCCTAACCCTCTGTACGTCAGAGCCTGAAACAGCCACCATCTTTAGCGTATGAAACTAAAAGTTTTGGTTTTCTCTGGAGAGAATTGAAAAAGTCAGTGAGAGTGAAGATAGATAATTGAAATACTTAAAATGATAGAACGAGGAATATACGAAGGGTTAGAATCAACCAGTTTAAGGAGAGGGTTTAACAGCATAATTATTCTAAAAGGACAGCCCCACAATCAGGTGTTGTCTTTAGAAATAGAAAACTATTCATACCTAGTTGATTAGGAATAGTCTTGACCTGTATACCTTTTCGTGTCATTTGGAGAAAAGCTTGTTTTAGTATCGTCTCTAGATGAAGGTACCAGCACTATGAACCTAAACGATAATATTCAGACTATATGCCCAGTAAAGGCTAGTAAAATCAAGAAGGCCTCAAAGCCGTGCAGTGGGGGACCTGATGTCCCCAGCCAGAAAGAGATGTAAGTCACCTACACCTCTCCTAACCCTTGATTACGATCAGAAACAGGGAAATGAAGGACTTCTTTGCGGTGAGATGCTCGTCAGTGAGCCTAAGGATGCTCTAAGGAGTGTGTAGGAGAAAGAGGTCATTGTCTGTGAGGACAAAAATGAGTTCTTTATGGTTTAGCAATTCCGGCTTTAGGAAAAGGGGAAAGAACATTGGAGGGAAGAGTTTGGTGAAAGTGAGTGAGTTGAGCTTGAGATTTGTGCATGGAAATACCATGAGTGATTGGCTGAAGAATGAAAAAAGGCGAGACGTGGCGATTGCGTGCTCAAATGTTGCTGTTCATTGCGTGTTGAAGAATCTGCCTGTTGCATCATACTTCCCGAATGAATAGCTCACTGGATAACAATATGTTAAGATATTACACCGGCGTAAATTGAGGTAAAAACACCTAATCTAAAGAAACACAAAACACTAAAGCAGCCCCCTGTCACAGACTTTGAACGTAGAAATTCTAACACCTCATTCCTTTCAAATTTTCTACATGCGTCAAAAAATTACACTGTGTCGTAGCTGTTCGCTGACATTTTTTTTGTAAAGTTTACCATAGAGATTAAATATCTAAGAAAAATAGATGTCAGCATAAAGGACTATTCAATTGTAAGTCACCTCTAAGTATCTAGCACCATTTCCAGATTTCAAAATACCCGGGACACGAATCCTATGAACAGGTAGCGGTCCTCATAGTTCGAGGAACTGATGATAACATCTTTCATAAAAGCGGAAAGTCGGGACGTCTCCTTCTGGCATTATACTGTCGTGACGAAATGATAGAGTGAGAACAGACAGTGAGGGTCATGTGAGGTTAAGATTGGGAGGTGGTCTTTGTGTCAGGTTGGAGGGCCACAATGGCGCTGATGGCACTCCTGACGACGGCAGTAATCCCACCAACACGCTTGCACACGGCTCGTGAATACACACATTCCGCTCTGTGGGAAGAGACCACATACAACTGGGAGTCAAAATAAGCGAGACACTCGGACTATATCATCTTCCTGTCCATATATTCATATAGATCAAAAGGTACTGCATGATTTGCGCAAGTAAACATAGACAAAAGCTTGAATTCCAACCTAGATCGAAGTTAGAAATGAACGAGCGTGTTTGACGAGTGAATTATTACCGCACAAAGTGAAGAATGATAAACCTCCTAGCCTCCGTGAATAAGCCAACACCCGCCAAGCTGCAGGAAGAGTTTCTCCCTCAGCTTTTTCTCTCATTCCACAGCACCGCATAGTCTTCCCACTTCTCGTTCACCCATTGATTTTTGGCCATATCCATATTCTATGAATGTCACCTTAACAATTATCAACTTTCCTGTTAGTGAGAAAATAAAACCGCTCCTTAAACTACCAACCACTCTCTCTCCTCACTCATCAACTCTTCCTCTACTTCAGTACCTACTCCAACATTTCACCAGTTCTTCCTTCGCTTAGCTAACCCTCTACTGATCCAGTATGGCCAACTTTTACCTAATTCAGATTAGCTCATTTGTTACGTGGTCAACCTTCCCTTTTCCCACATCAACCTCTCTCTTCACACCGCCACCTCTCTCTCTACTCCATCAACCATTCCTCATCTCACTACCCTTCCGTCACACTTATCAACCTATTCTCCATTCCATCACCTTTCTCTGACCCTGTTACACTTTGCTCACACCGTTACGCGTTTTTCTGATAAAAGAAAGTAAAAATCATACGAATATCCGAGAGCCTGAAAACGTATTTTTGAAATGAGCACGTAAAATCAGTCTTGAACGTCAGATGTTTATATATTCCTCTTCTATCGAAGAATCAAGAACATGTATGACACAAGATGCATTAATCACATTCCCAATACAGAGTGTCTTCAGCAAATGACCATACAAAAGGAAAAAAAATAATGAAATTAAAAAATATTTTATTTACCGTATCATTCCGTCCGTGAGTCAGTAGGTACGTACGCCAGTTACTCAGTAGGTTCGCAAATCGGTTCATGAGTTAAATTCTTAAGAATGGAAACTAATCTATTCCTGAACGCATTCGTAAGAAAGTGATGTTTATGATGAAGACGGACATCCGTGACTACGTGCGTCCTTAAATCCCTACTCTCATGAATTCGTTCGTCCGTGAAGCCACAGACACGAATTTATGAGTACATCAACCTGCGTTTGCGTGTAATTCGTCTGCTCGTTAATCCATGACGCAGTGAGATCTGGGTCAGCAACACTTGATCAGCTTTGTATGTGTGTTTGTATGTATGTATGTGTGTAAGACTATTCATTTGTGTTATACAGGGAGGGAGTTTTACGCTCGGGGGGGCCCCATCTCTTGAATATTCTCTATACCATAAATTCATTCATGCTGTCTTCAGTCATCTTACTCCAATCATCCACCACTCTGTAAAAATACTTCTTTACATTCTCTTTTTTACGTTCCTTGCTTAACATCATGCTGTCCTTACATCTTTCTAAGAAAGGCTCATTGTCTACATCATTATGGGTTAAGAATTATAAGGAAATCACTCTTCTCTCTTCCAAGGTGGACAAATCTGAGGATTCCTGCCTGTTCCTGTAACTCATTTCTCTTAATTCTGGTGACATCTCATCTGACCTCCTCTGGATCTTCTCTATTAACTCTTACGTGCTTCTTTAGTTGCGGTGCCCAAACTTAAGAAACATATTTCTAGTTTAAGACATATTTAGGATATCATTAGCTTTCTGAATATTACTTTATCTATAAACTTGAAAGTTATTCTAACATTTACCACCAGACAATCGTGTGTGTGTGTGTGTGTGTGTGTGTGTGTGTGTGTGTGTGTGTGGGTGGGTGGGTGTGTGTGTGTGTGTGTGTATTTTGCGTGGGCGGCGCTGTGTTTGCATCACGTCGAAGCCACCCTCACCTCACCCTCTCTCCTCTCACCACCCCAGGCCCGTCGCCTGGTCAGTTAACATTAATTCAGCGGCCTTATCCTCTGACAGGGTATAATTTGCTGCTGACTGACTCTATTACGTCAGGAGTGGGCAGAGAGAAGAGGAGGTAGGGTGGGAGTAGATCTTAAGGATGAGAGGTGGTGAGGACGGTGATGGATGGCCGGGTTGAGATAGAAATAGAGGAAGGGAGAGTTTAACGTTGCTATGGGCTGCGGGTTGTTGTGGGTGAGGAATGATGTGGATGAGGAATGGCGTAGATGAGGAGTGGTGTGTGTGTGTGTGTGTGTGTGTGTGTGTGTGTGTGTTAGGGTTACTGAAGCAAGAAGTAGTAGGAGAACATATGAAGAACAGATAACAAGGCACCCCATTGGCGTGTGAGCAGGTTATTTGTAGATGTATGTTCTTATACGAAACATATTTCTGTTCCAGATAGATGAAGTTAGACCAGAACTGTACGAAGGATGTTTCACTCTCCTCCACTACCCCTGGCAATATCAGCCGACAGGGAAAAATAGAATGGAAGAAAGGTCAGACACTGTTTAGCAATACGTCCTCGATATTTCAGAAGAAAGAGGGAAGAAAAATTACTCATTCGCTACTCTCTGTGTATCATGTCATACTAATCTGGTGAGTGGCAATGGATCTATTAAGGAAGAATGTCTTCCTAAACTGGAATGAACAAAAACGTGTTAGCATCCGTAAATTTATCACTATATGCATCTAATGCAGATGCAAACTGATGAACATTTTGTCCAACCGGTTTTTAAAGATATCAATAATCTTTTAATTAACAACTTTTAACAGGAACTTGTTTCAGGGTTCAACAGTTTTATCTAGCGTTCTTGCAAGTTTCATTCTTTTCTTCTTGTAATTGCATTGCGTTGAATTTAAAAAAAGAAAATGCCCCCGCGATGTACACATATTGATTAAAAATGTTGAAACTTGTATCATTTCCCTGCAGAGTCTACCCTTCTCATGAAGACAGAGATTTAGTCTTTATAGATACTCTTCCACAGAGTATATTTCTCAGAGTTGAAATTAGTCCTGTTGCCCTTGTGTGCAGCAGTTCAAATCAAAAGTAGAAATAAGGGCGATTAGGCAAAGCAAGGGGAGGATGGAGAGTAATTGGCTTGTAGGGTGGTGGAAATGAGTGTGTTGGAGATGAAAAGTGGTGGAGTAAAGGGGGGTGGAGATGAGGAGCGTCGGATATATGTAGCTATAGCAAGGATGAGGGGAGAGGATTTGAGGCTGCAGAGGTGAGTGTTGGTAAAAGCTGAAAAGTGGTCTGGAATGACAGTGGTAAGGAATGGTGAAGTGTAATGGGATGAGAGAACTGTGTGCGGGCGCAGCGGATATTCAGGTGGTGGTGGAGCGAGCTGTATTCTTTTGCTGACTGTTGACGGATGGTCATGTGATGCATACGAGGGAGTGCGTGTGAGGGACGGATGGTGATGGAAGACCTCATGGTCTATATTGGGGCTATCTGCTGGAGAAGAGCATTGACTGGTTACAGGATAGCAAAGCAGAGGATTGAGATATTAAGGAAATTGAGGTTGGCAGTGGTCAGGAGGTGGTAGTGTCAGACAGAAGGGCTGAGGGTCCAGAATGGAGAGAGTTGAGGACATTGAGTTGTCAGACTAAGGGTAGTGGATGATGAATAGAAGTGAAAAAAATGAAAAAAAAATTGAGGGATGAAATAGGTATAGGATAATGGAACCAAGGGGGTAATGATTAATGAATAATGCACCGATTAGGGACAGCGATGAGGATGGGGAGCGATATGTACTGGTAGTCGAGTGCAGGTGTGAGGAACAACAGGAAAGCGAGTGTGAGGGGTTACTGAGGATAAGCACATTGAGCAAATGAGGTAACCGAAGACCTGTTGGTCTCTTATGAGATCACGAAGTTAAGGAGATAAGGACACCCATTTATTACTTTCTAATTACATTTGAATCATAAACAAAATATAATCGCCCAATTTTTTTCTTCCTATTCAGAATACATCAATACATTTATAACCGAACGAAGCGGAACTATGAAACAAAACTGACGCACAAAAAAGTATACGAACGACTTGATAGCTGGACAAAAGCCCGGAAAAATTAACTGTTACTCGGCAGGTTTCCCTCGACTGAGCTCTCGCGGTTCTTGAGAGCGATCTAGCGGTTTTTTTTCGTGCACTTGGCGCAGGATGACATACGGCCACGACCCTGCACCGTGACCTGACTCACGCCTTCCCGCCGTCATACCCACGTCAACGCACCTACCTTAATTCCAGCCACTGTGTAATTCTGAAAATTCTAATCTCGTAATTTCGCGAGATAATTGATGGTTCTTGGAAACTCAGGGGCAGATTTATGTGACTGAGTAATTCCTCGATTGTACAGCGGTGGCGAACTAATTCGAAAATGACCCTGCCTGTCCTTTGGCGTGATGTACTTTACTACTGTAATATGTACGTACCAGCCCAAAACGCATCCTAGTTTCTAAATGACAGTTTTAACGTAAAGCTGCGATTTGTCTCATTAAAGACTCCAGTGACCTATCGCAGGCAAAGATTGCTTTAAAGATGGAAAAAAGAGTGTACAGAGAAGTAATTTGCACTCAGGTATGTAGTACAGAATATTGTGTAAAAATAAGGACCGATTATATTTATGGATTAGAAAAGATATTTGATCAAGTTGATGTAGTAGAGCTGTCTTTTGATGTTGCTTAACACTGTAATAACTGCGTGCATGGAAGACTTCTTAATAACGTCAAGAGCTTAAACAATGAATTAGTGACTCTGGTGTGAGTGAGTGGTTTGGGTTGAAATAAACGTGAGCTCTCTCGTGTCAAGGCTGTGCAATTTCACCGAAGTTTCGAACAGTTTCACGGATGGCGAATGCTGGGAGATGAGAGAGAGGTGCATTGATAGAGCTATACTGGTTAATCATGGTGAGAAAAAAAGATTAGGGTTATCACAATTGTTGTATGCATATGATGCTGTTATGGTGATTCAGATAAGGAGTTGGGAAAACTAATGCGCTATTCTGATGGCTGTGTTGGAGGAGAATGTTACAAAATAAGTGCAAGAAGTAAGATTCTAGTTTTCGAAAGGGACTCGATGTCAGAATCTGTCTGAAGAGTCGTGAACTGGAGGCGATACCTGATTTTAGGTATCTGGAGGTCGGGATCATCAATGAAGGCAGTGGGAAAGATGAAACTGAGACAAGTGATTTGCGACGAATTTGGGTTGGTGTTGCGAAGGCTCTGGTGCACTGATGAACGGGAAGAATGAAGTACAGAGTGCGTTAAGATGCTTGAGTGATGGAATACTAGTACCAACTCTGATATATATATGTCAGTGAAATCCTCATTTCCATTGGTGTGGATAAGGAAGATATAAAAAGAAGAAAAGGTAAGGTATGATAGCGAATGAAGGTTTAAAAAGAATACGGGGTGTGACAAAAATAACTGGGAAAGAACATGGATGAATCTATACTGAGAGTACAGACGCAATTGCAGATCTTACATTCAAATACAGAGTGATCCTGCCTATAATTCACCAGTACAGATGAAGATACAAGGGAGAGAGGAAGACCGGAGAAAAGCTGGATACATCCAGCGAAATGATAAGTAAAGGTTTAATATGTTTCCGATGATACCCGGCATTCATTTTTGATCGGTCCCAGAGTAAATTGCTTTGCTCGTTCGAGTAGATGTGGGAGTGATTTTTTTAGCTTCGTATGACAAGGCCATATGGATATTGTAGATACATGGGGAGTCCATATTAGCAGATCTGACATAGGTTGAGGATGTGTACAAGCGAACAGAGAGATTGTATGCATATGATCCATCCTATGTAGATGTGTACGGAGCTAAGCAAACCACAGTATCCCAACAGATAGACTGACAGAGTAATAGACAGATAGACAGGTAGATAGATAAATAGATAGATAGATTAATAGATAGACAGATGTGGATGAATTTCAACGTTCACTGAACCTTACTATGATATGAAAATGAATAAAATTAACGAAGTGGTATAATAAAACTAGCACAAAACAAGAATTTTGAAAACTGATATGAAGAAGATTTATAACTCTTATCAAGATGAGACGAAAACTGTTCATTATAAGGAGTTAACGTAAGAGGCATCCTTTCTCCAGACCACAGGCTTCCTAATGACAGACGGAGAGCTTCCATGCATATACTATGATCTATAGGCCATTCGTTATCTAATGTACTTATCCCTCACACTTTCACCATCCATTCGCCTATCGGACCCAAACACCATAAAAACACAGAGAAAGAATAGGAGCACAGAGTGACGCACCCGCCCTCGGCGATGTCTGAACAAGAACTGAAGGTAGAGGGACCCACACGTGCTGGAACACATATGGAACACTATGGAAAATCGAACTTTGCGAAGCGTCGGGTCTGACAGACCCAAGGTTTTAAGGTTAAACCATCGTTGATTTGTTTCATTCTCTCTCTCTCCCTGTCTTCATCTATAATCAAAGTAAGCAATTCTAGCACTGCGTGCATAAGAGTTGAATCCAGGTTACAGTGGACAGTAGGCGGGCAGCGCACCACTGGAACATCTATGTGACAAAACCTGTCTCTCTAGAACGGCCTGCCTCATCCTGCAGGCCCAGAGTGAGTGGGTGGGGTCCCTAGAGCTGTATATAGCAGTTGGAGAAAGACAGGTTTTGTCCTATCGGCTGACCAACGGTATACTGTCCGCCTGCTGTGTTGGGTAGCCCGGGTTCAACTCTCGAGTGAGCAATAGCAAAATGTTTTATCTGTCTATCTATCTATTTATCTATCTATCAATCTATCTGTATAGAGGATAGCTGGAGAATGGATGTGAACGAACGCGGCCTTCTTCTTCTCTTCCTGGCGCTACCTCACCAACGCGCGAGAAACGGCGAATGAATGTGAAACAGAAATATAAGAAATGATGAACTCCAGGATCTTCTTCATTCTGGGGTTCCTGAGGCTCCAAGACTGCGCTATAGTCAGTAGCAGGGATAGAATGGACTCCTTTGAAGCAAGAAGTTCTTAAGCAAGACAGTTCTGTTTCTTTAACTGACAGTGATATAGCCACGCCAAAGGTGACCCTTGACTAGTTGTGTAACCTAAGGAAGGTGAAGTCTAACAACAGCAACACACACACACACACACACACACACAGACACACACACACACACACACACACACACACACACACATAGAGAGAGAGAGAGAGAGAGAGAGAGAGACGATGCTCTGGAGATATATTACACTCTAGTCATACCGCAGCCACTTTTCTTAAAAAGAAAACTGACTTAAACATTACTGAATATTAAGCACCGACACAGAAACCCACGTATACTTCAGACATGACAAAACTACCTACAGTGACCATCAAGGGTGTCCATTATCTAATTTTATTTAAACCATCACTTAAATGTTGCCTGTGAAGAGGTGTTCATCATTCATGGATACTCGTGTATATACTTATACCTCTACTTACAACACT
>JAYMFT010289528.1:0-10381 GCA_038088735.1 Panulirus argus | reverse complement strand
GCTGGAAATCCTCCCCTCCTGTTTTCACTTTTCCAAAAGAAGGAACAGAGAAGGGGGCCAAGTGAGGATTTTTCCTCGAAGGCTCAATCCTCTGTTCTTAACGCTACCTCGCTAACGCGGGAAACGGCGAATGCGTATAAAAGAAGGTATATATATACCTGGGACTCCACTCCTTCCAGAGTCATTTATATAGAGCTGGAATACCGGTGGTCCCAGAACAAGCTCCCCAGTGATAACGTATTTCTCCCCTTCCGCTAAGGCGATCTACCCATAGGAAGGAGTCCTCCATGTTTGCCTGCCTCCTGACCCAGCTGCTGTGACACCCTCTTGTGTGACACGGTGTCACATGCTGTGTGACAGTCAAGATAACACACAACAGTCCACCCAGACTTCCCTTTGGACTAAAACAAATTTTACTCTCTCTCTCTCTCTCTCTCGTGTGTGCAGTATGGGGAGGAAGTTCTACACTCGTGTGTATGTGTGAAGAGGAGGGTGAATGGGTGCAACGCGAATATGTAGAGTGTACACATGACGACGCTCATGTGGAGAAACGTTTATAGGATGTGGATTATGGTTCCAGCTCGCTACAGGCGTGTGGGAGGTGTGTGTGTGTGGGGGGGGGGGATTGCTGGAGGCGTGGGAGAGGTGTGGGAGGGTGCTGGAGACCATTGAAAATCGTAGCGATACAGTGTAGGTGGAGGGAGGGGGGCTGTGAGCTGTGTGTGGGGGAGGCCGTGGTGGGGCGAGGACTCTGCAACAGCGTCATGAACATTCAAGGACCGGGCTGGCCTGCCTGGCGGTGTTATTGGCGCACCCTCTACTTAGTGGCGGCTCCCACGTGATGCTGTGCTGGGTAGCGCCTCCCACGTGATGCTGTGCTGGGTGGCGCCTCCCACGTGATGCTGGGTGGCGGCTTCCACGTGATTGCGGGAGAGAGTTCCTCACTTGTTGCTAGGAGAGGGGTGGGGTGGGGAATAGGTAGGATTTCCCCGGATGTCTGGGGTACTGGTGGGTTCCCCAGAGTGGTAGTGACGGTGGCGGTGGTGGCAGTAGACAGGCCTCGTCGTCCGTAGGCTGGTTCCTCAGTCTGCAGGACGTGTCGGGCAGGAGCTTTGTGATCGCTGGCACAACCTGCAGTGGCGAAGGGAAGGCTCGTTGGTGGCGAGGCGGGAGGTGTGGGGCGGCACGGGCGACGGCAGGAGCCACGTTGGAGACCTGGACCCGTGCAGGTGGAGGCAAGCCTCGAGGCTGCGAGAACGATCAAGTTTTACGTTTATCACATTTGGAACTTACACCAAACAGGACCCACACAACACTTTTTTATGCAACACCTTCTTATGTAACACTCGCATCCCCGAGCGGTTAACATTCTTCCCACTCTCGTCTACGTAGGGACGAGGATTGTCTCCCTATATTAGATTTTCGACCAAACTTTCATTCGTGACAGCGCGAACGTGATCGGCTCTTGATGTGCCATAAACTCTTAATTATTCGAGCCGGTTGTTTCGTGTGACAGGGACGTGTGAGATCTCTCAGCGCGGTTATAAGCTGCAGTAGACCAGATATTTCACAAAGCCTCCAATGGAATGTCGACCTTTATTACTTAGAAGGACCACGTTCCTGAGGGATGCCTCCTACCACATGCACGGTGATCGTGTGTGGCATGGTGGTCGCATGAGCGGCGTATCGCCTGCAGAAGTCCCTGGGTGATGGACGACAGAGGTGAACCACGAGCGAGGCAGGAAAGACATAAGAGTCCAGTATGACAGGTGATCCCTCGCGCCCCTCTGGCTTCGTCACTGTGGCCCATTCCATCCTGTTCAACTTGTTCTTTCTGTGTTTCATGAGTCAAATTGGTTGGTGAGGTCATGGCGGCTGGTGGTGTGGTAGTACAGAATGGATGATTGGGTGTAAAGGCGAGAGTCATGCGCACTGAAGGTGACCGGACGAAACTAATGCCTCTCTCCCACTGGGGATTGAAAGTGAAAGCAATAGCTGTAGGAAAATAAGGTTTCTGACAGTGTTGTGAATCATATTACAATAGAGTATGACTATATAACGAGAGCCAGAACTTGCTTCACGTGAAGAACAAATAGTAACTGTGGAAGGAAATGATGTGTGACTCAGATCTTTGCCAAGTAGGTTGGTCCCGTGGAGCTGACGGTAACAGAAGAAAAGTGTTTTTGCTGTAGAAAGCTGAAAGCAATCGTCAGTGGGGAAGGACTCTGGAAAGGTTAGGCTCCACGTGGTGTAAACGCTGGACTTCCGCTTACTGCCATGTGTTTACAGTGTGTCGTCTTGTGACTAGATCGTGGCATAAGAGAAGTAAATGTAAGAGTGCGACAGAGTTATGCAGTGCCTTCATTAACATTCCCTTAGGGCTTAGATGTTTGTCTGTAGCGTCGGGTGGACTGTGATGGCACAAAACAGCATCTGTTGCTGTCAATGTTTGCAGATGATACGGTTTACCAGGTATGGAAGAATGAGTAGGTGACAGTGGTACACCCTAGTGAAACATACAAGATGATGTTGAGTCTTGGGGCAGAGGAAGGTCTCTGGTATGTGTGTGAAGATCTTTAACTCGTGAACGAACTCAGCTTCTGGAAGTGAGTGTCAGTAAGGAGAGCCATGGGCAAGATATGCAGGGGATTATTAACATCATGAAAGAAGAATGGGAGACTCTGAGGACGTTCGTGTATGGCAAGCAAGAAACATGTCTGAAGGTTAGAGGCGTGATGGGGTAGTGGTTTCAAAGCTCTAATGAACGTGAAAATCTGGCTTTCCTTGTTACAGATCAAGATGAAAAGGCTCGGACAGTACTGTCTGAATTGAATCAATAGTCACCAGGAAAGAAGATGTAAGGGAGTTGTGTGCAGGGGAAAGTTTTAGAAAGTCACTAGGGAGAAAAAAGTGTCATCAGATGACCGTGCAGAATGTATGGTGCTTGAGGAGTTGGCGAGGATGTTAACAAGTGTAAAGGGTAGGCAAGGGAGCCATGGACCGTGCAGCAGATAAGGTGGCCAAGGAGAGAAGAAAGAAATCGGTAGAGAGGAGAAGGCTTAGTTTTGAAATGGGGAAAAAATGTTACAGAGTATACAGGTGTATAGTGTAGGTCTGTGATGTGTGGGAGGTTTGCTGGATACATACTTTGTATGTATGTAACGGTGTTTCTGGTTGGTTTGGGAAAGGATATTAGCTAAACTGAGCCAAGCGTTCCTCCTTGTGTATATTTATGGATGGCTCGAGCCTGTCTTTCTGCTTGAGACTCCGAGGGGACCAAGAGCTTGTGTCTTGTTTGTACTGCTCTCGGAGTCTGTGGTTATGTCATCGTTGTATCTCTTAATCAGGTGCCAGTTGGTCTGATTTTCAGTCGTTCATGTTCTTCGGTGTTGCCGATGTAAGTAAGGGTGCCTGTGTGTGACGAATCGTAGTGCCTTATTCTATATCCTTTGTCACTTCAGCACACGTGACTTGGAGACAATGTGCATGGGTTCAGGAGATGAGATTGGATCGTGGCTTTCTCCGGAAGGTGGCAGACTCTGTATACTGGTCAGGGCCGCTTGACCTTGAGCGGTTCTTCTGTTCTTATGAATTGTGATGTCGGCGTGTGACCCAGGATTTGGCAACACTCTTAGCGCGCTATCCTGTTTCCCTCTGTGATTATATATAATTGGGTTTTATTCTCCCAAGCACCATTGATGATGAATTTGTTAATATTTCTTTTTCCTTTCAAAACTTTTTCGACTCTGTTTAGTCTGGATGAGTGCGGTACAAGAGTGTATTCTGGGAGCGAGTTGTTCAATCCTCGGCTCTGAGTGGCGTCGTCTGTGTGGACGATGTCCATGATCATGTTGCCACCTGGTGGGGTGATGTCAACTGTGTACGTTATGAGCAGCGTTAGTGATAGGACGCTGCCCTGTGGGACCCTACATTAATTGATACAGGGTACTTTGGTAACATTGCCGAGTTGATGATTTCTCTGGTGCGTTGGTTGAGGAAGCAGCGTGATGTCTGGCCTGCCTTGTTGTAGGAGTTTGTTTTGTGAACCGTTGGTCCACACCTTGTCGAAGGCTTTGCTTATACGTCTGTGTACAACGCCCCGGGTCTGCCCTTGTCCTTTGGATTCTTTTTTCTTCTGTCGCCACCGCAGTTGTAGAGGTGGTCCTTTTGCCCTTTTGGAAGCCTTACTGATTTGGGTTATGGAGGTCGTTTTGTCTGGGTTTCCTCTGAAGCAAATCATTTTCTTTAAAGACTTTCCCCGGAAATTGCCAGAGGCGAATGGGTTGGAAGTCTTTTCGGGCGTGTCTCTTACATTCCTGGTTTGGGTAACATTATTCAAATATGGCCTCTTTTGACCATCGAGGAAACTAAATTGTATTTAATTGCAGCAATGCAGAAGGTCGAAAAGGTACTGAAGGTCTTTAAGAGGTGTAGTCCGCTGATTTGTTTCTTGTTCGTCGGGGCTGAGCTCCTGGTCTGTATGGCCGTTCTCAGCTCCGTCGTGTTGGTCCTCAATGTGCAGTGATGAGGTGATGGTCGAGTTGAGCCTGGGGTCTGATGTGGGATGGTTTTCAGCCAATTGGTTATTACTCTTTCGTGATCTTGGTTGTAATATCTGTTTTCTGACTGAGAGGCCCAGGTTACTTTTGCAGCAGACGCTGCCGGAACGGGTGGGTTGATGGTAACCATTGTCAGGGAAAGCGTCGTGTGGGTGAAAGTTATGAGTGTCTGGAGACGTTTCTCGCTTGACCACTTTCCTAAACATCCACAGAAGCGATACCTCTTTTGTGTTGAATGCGATGACGCCGGCGTTAAGTATTGACTCGGAGAACTATGTTTATTTACATTTGTTTGAGCATTTGAGTGTGTCAGTGTTGATGATACGCTCAGGCACACGGATGGCGCACAAGAGCCCGTGAGAGACAGAAAGACAAGGGACTTTGGCGGCTTCTGGTTTCCTGTAGGTTCGCCACCAGGTCAGTTGTGTGTGTGTGTGGGGGGGGGGGGCACCTCTGGCTGTATGACTGACCGTCTCGCCCCATCGGCTTTTGTGTCAGGTTTCTTGGGAGGGGGAGGGGTGGCTGGCTAGTAGCGCCCACTGGGATTTGAAACAAATTGGTGTATAGCTGTCTTCTCTCTTGAGGATATTTTGAGAGTCCCTGAGAGCGCGCTTTACTTCTCTCTAACGGTTCACTGATGATTATGTTAGGCAGCCGAGACTGGGACCAGGGCCGCCTACAGCTAACGTGGGCCCTGAGGATGGGACGAGGACCTTCTGTCATGTGTCACATTATCATAATAAGTCTTCCAGTCATATTCTGTGTTTACTCTATCAAAAACTTTTTGAACCTATCATTCCACTACTTAGACTATTTGATGTAAAATTAGTTTTATCTTATGAGAACACTGTAAGGAAAATGTTGATTAAGAACAGCCCAAGTAATGACAATAGTATGGTTTACATAATTTCTTGCAAAAATTGTGGTTCATTTTACTTGGGAGAGACAGGTAAAGACTTAAAATCTCGTATAAATCATCACAAATACTCTGTACGCACTGGTCAACGATTTAGTGCTCTGTTCGCTCACATGAATGAAAACTCACATCTAACTGCTTGCTCCAGAGCTTCTTCTATCATAAAAGTTTTATAAATCGTCATCTTGCATTTATTTCGCAATGACTTGTATACGAGGGTTGATGACCTGACACACCCGTAGTGACCTGAGTAGTCGGGTCGAGTTTGTTACCCGAGTGTTCCCTGACTCCACATGGGTTCCCATACTACCCTCACTGCCTGCTTCGATACCATGTAAGATGTGACCCTGTTGACATCTACTAGTGTCTCTATATATCTTCCTCCATTTGTGATTTGTTATTGCAGACAGCATAAAGAAGTTGCATGACAGTAGAGAACGTTCAAGAGATGGGGCCCCCGAACGTAAAACTCCCTCCCACTACAGTTCAAATAGGTAATTTCACCCACACATAAGGTGTTGCCAAACTCCGTCTTGCAAGTGGTTACATCGCGAGAGAAAAATCCCCTCCGACCTCTGTGGACGGAAAGAAGTGCACTTTCGTCCAGAATTCTCTCGCCTCACAGAAGCTTGGAGTGCATGAAAGGGGTCTTGAGGTTGTATGATGAAGAGCAAATAACAAATGTATACGAAGATATATTAAGGAATCTTCGTTATTATGGAACGCATAAGATGCATTTTGTTACATTTAGGGAAAGTCGGGTATTCTATCCAACGTAACTTTCCGTCGTCTATCTAGATTTTCAAAGCAATCAATGAAGTCCCGCATCAAAGGTTTCTTGCAATAGTTAAGTCACAAGGTATAGCTAGGTTTGCACTTTGCTAGTTAGGGATTTGGCTGACTGGCCGTAAACAAAGACTTGTGATTAATGGTCAAGCCTAAGAATGGTTAGACGTAACAAGTGGTGTGCAACAGGGATCAGTTTTCAGGCCGGGTTTCTCCTTTAGATATATCAATGATGTTGGAAATAAAATTTCAAGTAAAACTGAACGTCTGCAGCTTCAAACTGACATAGACAATATGATGGACTGTGCTCATAGGAGGCAAGTGAATTTTGATATCGATAAGTGCAAAGCTTTACATATCGGTAGCAAAAACGAAAAGGGAAATTACAGTACTAATTCTGCTGAGGTATTAAAGCTAAATAAGGAAAAAGTCTTGGGCGTAATAATCTCTGGTGACCTGAAGTCGAGCGCACAGAAGCAGCTAAAAGAGCGAACAAGATTCTTGGATTCACAGGTCGGCCTTTTGGAAGTAGTGAAGGGGAATAATCCTCACTTTCTGAAGTTTACTGATGCGTCCCCATATTGAATATGGTGTTCAGTTTTGGTCACCTTTCTTGAAAAGAGATTTAGACGGAATGGCGTGAGTGCAACTTTGAGCTACCAAGATGATTCCCGGACTGAGAAACAAATCGCGTGAGAACCGACTAAATAGCGTAGATTTGATTAACTCAGAAAAGGGAAAGTTCAGATGGCATTCTAAATTCCCAAAGGTTTTGATGATCTAACAATCTGCTCTTCGCTCGATTCGTCTAACTTCACTCGTAGTAATGGACACAAACGTTTTACCTCGATTGAGGCGAAGTACAGTTTCTTCAACGGGATTATTAACACATGAGTGGTGGAAAGCGGTACTTTTGATAAGCTTAAGACTTGATCAAAGTTCCCTTTCAAGTCCACGACTAGCGATATCTGCCTCTTCTTAGTCGCATGAAAAGCTTGCAGGATTTCCTCTTTGACTCCTCTGTATGCCTTCCTGCTCTCAAGACACAAATCTGTGAGTCTCTGATCTCTTCCGCTAAGACACACAGCCTCTCAAGTGTTCTGTGTGGGCTGAAAAAGTTGATAATTTAGTTATGAGGTGGGCTGGGGAGTTGGAGAGACCCACCAATGTTATTTCGCTTGTTAGATCAGCATAAGAAAAAACAAAAACAAATTATGATAAACTGATCTAAAAGTGTCAGGATTTATCATGAGAATATAATGTATTCCAGTATTGGTAAGCGGGGACAGTCTGGCGTGTAATATACCAGTAAATAGTACACAGAGGTTAATGAGGTCACATAGAGGTTCATGAGGTCACATAGAGGTTCATATGGTCACATAGAGGTTCATAAGGTCATACAGAGGTTTATGAGGTCACACAGAGGTTCATGAGGTCACACAGAGGTTCATGAGGTCACACAGAGGTTTATGAGGTCACATAGAGGTTCATGAGGTCACACAGAGTTTCATGAGGTCACATAGAGGTTCATGAGGTCATATAGAGGTGCGTATGGTTACATAGAGGTTCATGAGGTCACACAGAGGTTCATGAGGTCATATAGAGGTTTATGAGGTCACACAGAGGTTCATGAAGTCACAAAGAGGTTGATGAGGTCACACAGAAGTTCATGGGGTCACACAGAGGTTGTTGAGGTCACACAGAGGTTGATGAGGGGTCACCTAGAGGTTGATGAGGGGTCACATAGAGGATGATGAGGTCACACAGAGGTTGATGAGGTCACCTACAGGTTGATGAGGTGTCACATAGAGGTTGATTAGGTCACACAGAGGTTCATGGGGTTACGTAGAGGTTCATGAGGTCTCATAGAGGTTGATGAGGGGTCACCTAGAGGGTTGATGAAGGGTCACATAAAGGTTGATAGGGTCACCTGAAGGTTGATGAGGGTCACATTGAGGCTGATGAGGTCACATAGACGTTGTTGAGTCTACACAGAGTTTGATGAGGCCAGACAGAGGTTGATGAGGTCACACAGAGATCCATGAGGTCACATAGGTTGATGAGGTCACATAGAGGTTGCTGAGGTCACATAGAGGTTGATGAGGTCACACTGAGGTTGATAAGGGGTCCATAGCGGTTGATAAGGTCACACTGAGGTTGATAAGGAGTCACATAGAGGTTGATGAGGTCACATAGAGGTTGATGAGTTCACACTGAGGTTGATAAGGGGTCACATAGAAGTTGATGAGGTCATACTGATGTTGATAAGGGTCACATAGAGGTTGATGAGGTCACATAGAGGTTGATGAGGTCACACAGAGGTTGATGAGGTCACATAGAGGTTGATGAGGTCACGCAGAGGTTGATAAAGGGTCACATAGAGCTTGATGAGGTCACGTAAATGTAGATGAGATCACATAGAGGTTGATGAGGTCACACAGAGGTTGATAAAGGGTCACATAGAGGTTGATGTGGTCACATAGAGGTTGATGAGGTCACGTAAGGGTTGATGAGATCACATAGAGGTTGGTGAGGTCACACAGAGGTTGATAAAGGGTCACATAGAGGTTGATGAGGTCACATAGAGGTTGATGAGGTCACGTAAGGGTTGATGAGATCACATAGAGGTTGATGAGGTCACGTAAGGGTTGATGAGGTCACATAGAGTTTGATGAGGTCAAGCACTTTTCAAGTTAAGTTCTGCGGTGGCGGGGGGGGGGCGATGGTAGGGGTGGGGGTGGGTATACCGAGAAATTTAATGCTTAATGTTTTCCTTCATCGGGCCAGGAAGGAGGCTGGAGCTTCGCTTCGCTAACCTCTTGTGGCATCGTCTGATGCTTTCTGATCTGATCACTTGCGATCACACCTTGGACATGGCATCACAATGTACACAGTGTGTACACTAGCATGACACTGTCTGTGGGATGGTATTGGCTTAATGATGACTGGATTCGCATGTTGGAGCGACTCTGACGCCCGTGTACGCTTTGTTATCAAAGCCATACGCTAACGTCACGTTTGAGCCGACCCTTGAGGAGCAGGTCAAAGACCAGACCCTCTTGTATGATGACTACGAAGGTCGTCATCAGCATCACTGGTAAGAATTCATCACGTGTGAGGCAGCGGGACGGGCGGTGAGGACGGGCAGCGGTACTGTCGGCTGAGGAGAGAGGAATTTAGTTCGATGGCTGACCATTCTCATCTGTCAGATGTTCGCATCGAAGTTTATACACAGACATTATGGGATCATCTAATACGTAACTGGTGCCTCAAGAAAGTGACGGCTGCTAAAAACAAGCGTACTGCTCTCTGGCCTGTTTCTTGTCCGTCCTCCATCTCGCGTGACCTTGTAATTCGCGAACTGAGGGCTGGTCGCACCCGGAACTGCTTACATTTCTCGTGTATGAAATTCGAAATGAATATTTCCGAGCTGTGGATGTAAAAGATGGTCGCGTGTTGAGGTTGTTTCTGAAAATAACGCATAATACGTCACAATCATTTGTTTGATGTGAACTTTCTTTTAAGTAAGACAGAGAATAGAGATGAACACTTGGAAGCTGTAGGGAAAACCGACTCGCTGATTGACGGAAGTCAGAGGGCATTATACGTATTTTAAGTGCTATTAGTGACAAGCAGTGATGTCCTCTGATGAGCGCAGTCAGGGCTGTATCCCCAGGTCGTGGCTGGACCTTGTCATCCTGTCATCATGTTTATTCAGAGTCATGGCAAGTAATATCACATTACATGTGACAGCTTAATCTCCTGCTCTTTTCTCCGAACGGACAGATTAAACTGTGGATCTCTTCGTTATCTCCTGGACGACACAGAGCCAGGTCTGTAAGGGTCAGATAGGACTCTCACGATTGCCAGGAGAGGTGGTTCCTCTCGCGTGTTAATGTCCCTCTCAAACAGTCTAGGATTCAGTGTGGAGCCAGACTTATTTACACGAGCCACTTCATAAGGTATTTGTCACACAAATGCCTTCAGCTGTCAACAGAATGGAGCATGGAGTATGTTGTCCCTCATATAGTGAGTAGAAAAACGCAACATATTCAAGGTTGTATATATATATATATATATATATATATATATATATATATTTATTTATTTCATACATATC
>JAYMFT010289517.1:0-10381 GCA_038088735.1 Panulirus argus | reverse complement strand
ATATATATATATATATATAGATAGATAGATAGATAGATAGATAGATAGATAGATAGATAGATAGATAGACAGACAGATGGATAGATAGATAGATACATACATACATACATACATACATAGACAGATAAACAGACGGACAGATAGACAGACAGATAGATAGGCAGATAGATACCGTATATCTTATTTTAATGTGCATTACGATATCAAGACGAATTTTGTTCTACTGTTCTGTGATAACCTCCAGCATCAGCCTAGCAGCTGAACACTTCCACTGTCACCTGAAGATCAAGAACACTTCCACCCTCTGTGCAAGGCACAAAACTGCTCACAAGGCAACCAGTAGTTAAGAGAAACTGTGAACATTTCCTAAATTGCTCATATAGACGTTAACTATACAGTACAACTTTCTTACATTGTAGAACATACGCTCTTATCTATACATGATACAAGGGATTCACAACCCATCACAACACGATACAAGGGATCCACAACAACATGCTACATATCCCATACAGGTGAACAACACGCAGCAAAAACAGAAAGGATTTAAGATTAGTTCAACACGTTGCAAACCCAGGCCTCTCTTGGACAGAGTGGGCAGCAGCCAACATACTGTGTAAGCTGTGACAATCCCCCAGCCCGCCTCTGGGGTCCACTGTAGGGTAAGATTGCCAGACATAAAAATATAACGTAAAAAAAAGACCAACGCTGTCAGGGTATACTCAAGTCTCCTCTCATATACTTGCAAAACCTTCCATCCAAAACCCCAGAGGTTCCTAGGAGAGCCAGCCAAACTGACACACTCCAACATGCGGAGACTGAAATCACCTTCTCCCCTGGGGAAAGGCGGGCTGGTAACGACCACTCGCCGCTGACCAAGGTTAACCGAGACATAGCAACCTACCACAACACGTGGGACAGGATGACACAGACTGTGTTAACAAACGAAGGAACAAAGTTTAAGTTCTCAACTGGACATCACTTGGAATAACTGTACCAGACGAGTCAAGACCATCTGCCATATCTGACCTCAGGTGACTGACCACACAGACCACATCCAACCCTAACGCGGACCATCAGCCATAACCCTAGCCCATGACCTAGGATGAAGACCACACAGACCACAGCCATCCCTAACACGGACCACACAGCCACAACCCCAGTCCATGAACCTAGGATGAAGACCACACAGACCATACCCATCCCTTACACGGACCACCGCCGTCATAACCCCAGCCCATGACCAGGGAAGACACGCAGACCTACAACTGACCTGACCTCTCCGGAAGACAAGGATATTCACGTCAAAATGAATAATCCAGCCACAAGTGACAGTCTTAGTAAAATCCACAATCCAATCTGTGACTCCGCTGTACCGCTGTACCGCTGTACCCCAGCACCCCTGCACCATAGCACCCCGGCACCATAGCCATACGCGTATCTGCACCGTAAATGACGTCATGGCTATATAGCTCCGAAAAACACATTTTCCTGCCCGCCGCTGTGGCTTCCTCACGCTCTCTTTCAACCAGCCCCTCACGCCACACTTTTGTCCCTCGCTCTGAGTACACTTGACCGCTCTTCACACACGCACTACACCTGTGTGTATGATCCCGTACGCTCCACACTCCAGTGTAGCTTCAGTACGACACCACGCGTGCACTTATTAAGTACACTGCACTTGTTTACACTACTATACGTCAAACTTATGCACATCAGTATTGGCACATCTTCTCTACATACACTGCACTTGTATTTCACCCGTCACGGATGTTTATTAATGATATTCTTTTTATATACACCACAGAAGTTTATATGACACATTACATATGTGTCTGCGGCCCACAGTACACACACACACACACACCTGCCTGCGTCGTAGGCTTGGACCACACCTGCTTCTATCGTCCACAGCACCTCGCAGCTGTCTCTATCGGGTGCCGTGCACCACACCTGTGTCTATGGTCCGTGCACACACCTGCCTGTATGGTAGGCTTTGTAAATACACCTGTGTCCATCATCCACAGCACACACCTGTGTCGCAAGTGTGCATCACACCTGTGCCCATGGACCTCCTCACGACACACATCTGCTGACTGATGGCCAGCGGCCTGGTCTGAGGAGGGGGACACTAAGCACATCCTGTGTTCTATGATAATGTCCTCAGATAGTGTGCTGGGTCCCGTCCTCTCTCACGCGCGTGCCTGCCCTGCGTGCTCGCTTGCTACGTATGTATAACACCTGACGTTTCCCTGTCATTACAAATCTGTACAGCTGGAGGAAATAGGAGTTCCACACTCGTGGAGCCTCTCAAACATGTGTATGCTGCCAACACCTGCCATCACGTCACCCCATAAACCGTTCCGACCACCCCGTTACCCTGTTACTTGAAGGGGTCACTGGCAACATCTTCTCCACCAGTCTCCTCTCCTGAAAGCTTTTTCCCAAGCTTTCGTGTTACCGATGCAGAGGCCGAGGATGAGCTTGTGACGCAGCCAGGATGTCGCCTCACCTGCGCTACACTACCGCATCAACACACGCTGGACAGTGTTCGCACGCTGACGCAGTTATACGCCTCTAAAACGCCGCGCGTATGTTGTTCGCGGTTTCCTACCCCTGGGCCGGGCGTCCCCCGATCTGTGTGGCCTCTGACCTTAGTTTCCATTACGCCTACGTCCAGTCGTGGTATATTATCACAGCTCGTCACACACCAACACGCGAGACAATCGCAGGAGAACCTTCGGCGCGAGTTGACGTGGATGAAAGAAAGGCAAGCGTTTGCTTGAGGTGCGCCGCAGTCGGGGGCTGAAAGGCGGCAGCTTCACTGTGGTATATGCCTCCAGCACTCACCGTCCGTCTGACTCACTACAAGGAAAAAAAAAGGAAATCTACTGGAACTGTCTTAACGGTACGACGACGCCAACCCATCCGTCACGAGTACGTGTGAAGGCCAGACCATCCTTCGCCAGTACGTGGGAAGGCCAGACCATCCTTCGCCAGTACGTGGGAAGGCCAGACCATCCTTCGCCTGTACGTGGGAAGGCCAGATAACAGGGTACCTGAAGGCCCATGATAAGGTTATAAGCTGGAGGACAGAAATATACTAATCCTAAGCTCTTGCGTTCGTGTCTGAGGCAAAGCCAAGACACGGTAAAGCAGAGGGCTGGGCACCAAGCCACACCCACCTCTCCCTCCGGCTCAACCGGGGAGGGGGCCTCAAATCTAGAGCGAAATATGAAAAAATGAGAAACTGTGTTAAGACATTTATGTGTGTGTCTGATTTTGTATGTTGATTTACTGATGATTCGAACACTGAAGCATAAGTGTACTGTAGCCATTGAGTTACAGATAAGTTATCGGTCTGCTCCATCCAGTGATCTGGCCAGTCCCGTGTCCACAAAGCACGACTCGATTTCCCGCACCGTGTCCTGGCGCGCACACGGCTGGCTGCTGGCGGATGCCTGGGCCCCCAGCGTCCCGGTGTGGGGTCCGCCATCACCACCGGTGATAACAACACCACCTGGGTCTCCGTGTCGCGTCCCACGCTACTGCCATACCCGGCCTTCCACTCCGAGAGCGACCTCCTCTCATTGTTCGTGTCGGTAATTCATGGCGCAAGTTTATTCGGGCGAAAAGTTCTTTTGTGAAGGGGGGGAATATGTCCGCCAGCGAGAGACTTTCTGTGCGCCGGCGTTTGTCTGCGCCGTCAGGAGGGGACGCCAGCAGGTCAGGCGACTTGCCGCCGAGGTTCGCCAGCAGCGGAGTCCCACCTGCAAGCCCCCGCTGGTTGGGGCTGCATCGTCTCTCACTCACCGGAGTGGTTTAATTCTCGCACCGCGAAGAGAATATGTCATTTTATGCATCGCGTCTGCGAGTCAGGCACACACGCTCCCTCCAGCAGCCTTGCCAAGGAACTCGAAGCACACTCTCGTGCGGCTTTATGCCCAAAATATCGACTGGTCTACAGAAAATTCGACCCGTTCTTCACTCATCTATAGACAGGAATACCCACTGGCCACCAAGTCTCCCGCAGGACACTGCCTCTCTTCGATGATGACTCGAAAATCGTAAATAAAGAAACACAAATGTTCCAGTGAAACAACATTTAACTCTAGATTCACAAAGAGATTGCATCAATATTCCGTCTCTGAATCGAAGTATCGCAAGAACTTTAAACTTGAGACGACGTCTATAAACGAGCAGATTCTTAGTATGAAAGAGAAAATGATCCTCTCAGAGAGATTCTAAGCGTATAGACAGTAATTCTCGTATTGATTCTGATAATCATACAGATGGTGTTCCCAGCTAAGATTCTGCGCGAATCAGAAGTGGTGATTCTTGCATAAATTCTGAGTTTGTGATTCAAACAAAGATTCTCGCGTACTCACTCTAACACAGAAAGCCCACATATTGACTATCATACTGATTCTGAACGTGACATACGATTCTCGTGCTGGCTTTGCGCATAATACAAATCCTTGGCGTAACGCAGACAGTGTAGAATCACATATTGCAAACAGTGATTCTTTAATAATCTCCGAGGATGATATGGTGCTTTCCGCACACTATGAACACGATGCAAATCCTGATTCTGAAAGAATTTCATAATAAGCATTTCATGTTCGCTTATACGTCTTAACGAAACTGGCTTCCTGTTGGGCAACAGCCAGTCGAGTGGGAGCTGTCCACAGCCAACTAGAAAGCCGCGGTATCTCATAGTGAGGTTGTTATTGGTTGTTGTCGCACCAGCTGTGTAGACAGACGAGCCCTCGGGGGGAGACCCCGGCAGGATGTTATCCTTTCCAACGCAACAAAGCCAACCAGTGAATCAGCTTCGACTCTGAGGGCGAACCCGCTTCAGTCAACGCTCCGCCGGAGACAAAAAAAAAAAATGGGAAATTTTTGCATCCAGCTCGTTCATATCTATAGGAGTAACTCCGTAGCTCTGTGCTTCCTTCTCTGAGGTCAGTGTGGAGGACGTTGATGAGCACAGAGTAAGTACAGCAGCCTAGAAGCGCCACCCGACACCGGATGCAGCCAAGATTACATCTGCCACCCACGGATACCGAGGATCGTTTTTAATATACTTCCTTGCTACGTCCTCATTTCTGCCTTTCATCTTCTATACATCCGAGTCTTTATTTTTTCGCACGTTCGGGGTGACTGTTATACGTCGTCAGAAAGAGGTCAACGCTGTAGCAGCATCGGTAAGGTGATCATGTCGTCGACCAAACAACCAGCTGTGAGGAACAGCCGGCCTCGCCCCCGACAAGAGCCTGCTATATTTTTCTTGTCCACTGCCTCCTTCCTAACCCCCCCATGATCTCCATCCAGACACGAGTAGTAGTAGTTCCTACCAACAACTCCTTTAACCAGGGACCTTTCCACCAAGGAACACCTTCACCGGGGACTCCTTCACCAAGGACCACCTCATCGGGACTCCCTTCATTATGACACCCTCATTAGAGGCCCGCCCCCCCCCTTCGCCACAGAGACCCCTCCAGAGACACCCTAGCAAATGCCTCCTGCAGGAGACCCTGTACAGAAGGGACCCCACATCCTACACGGATCAGCTTGTCAGAGGCTGTTGCCGGACACCATCGCCATAAAACCCCCAGTAGGAACACTCCACCAGTGACCTGCACCAGAGACCCCCACTAGAAACTCTCCATAAAAAAAAAATCCACTGAAGTGTCCGTCAGGAACTCCTCACGAAGAACCTTTCCCATGAAGGTTTCCCCACGCCATACCTCCTCAAAGATCCCCTGCCAGAGACTCCTACTAAGAACCTCAGCAAAGGGGATGGATGTACTACAGATATCAAAGACCACAGAAGACAACAGCAGACCTCTCTCTCTACTTCCCTACATATAATCTTCACCAGAAAACCCAACAGGAACCCCTCCACCTTGAAGGGCCCTCTACTATACCCCAACTACTGGACCCGCCCGTAAGAACAGAGCAGAAGACACGGTGGAAATCTATTTAGTGAGTTCAGATGTGGTTCGCAGACCACCAAGGTCAGGCGGGAAACACGGACTGGTGGCGTCAATAGCGGAACTACGGAGTAACTAGTTAACATAGCGATATTAATGAAAGAGAGGTCCGCATATTTGATCGGTTCAGTAATGGCAAAACACCACCATGGCATGCTGAGTCTTAAACACACAGGTTGGATACGGTACGTGGGGACATGGACTCGAGACAAGAATGTTAATGGAGAACTCTAATGTCCTCAACGAGTTGTTATCTTTCCATGAGCATCTCGCAAGACGCGTTGACCAACTGATGTCAGTCCACCACACATCGCTTGCAGAACTTGCGCTCCGCCCGTAGCAATACCGGGTCCCCTCCAGTCCCTCATCCCCACAGAGGCCGTCCACATGGTGACAAACAACGCCATCGTAAAGAACCGTCATCGTGAAGACTCAGAACAAAACAAAACCATCACATCGGATGCCAGACTAATGACAAATCATCAAAATGGACGTCGCATTAAGAAATGAACCCCTGACTTCATCTGAGACATCGACGTGAAGACGCACCCCAAGCATTATACCTGACGTCAACGTAAAACCACAAACGGCCTCGTAGAAATATCGAGTATTTTGGAGACGTCGCATTTGGTTCAGATGTTTAGAGCTCCGTCTCCTCTGCGCTGAGAGTACAACAAAATTAATCCAAACCACACGTTTACGACAAACTACTGATTTCCTCGATGTGTATTGTCTATCGATCAAACAAACTAAAGGTAAAACTTACTCGAAATGAATCCCTCACACACCTAACATAAAAGAAAAAAATGGTTTTGTTAGATAAATACCAAATAGTACCTTGCAAACTGTGGTTTGCCACGCTCCATGGCGAGCTTACGTTCATCATATATGACCACCAGCACATTGACTAGTCCCTTTATGTACAAAATTTCACTAGAATGCCACTTACGTATAGTTTCATGATGAAGAAAGTCTTTTTAAGTTTATTCACTAATGTATTCGAGACCATCTCCATCTGTAAACACAAAGCACCGTCCTCCTCTCTCATAAGCCCGTGGACTACTGTCGGAGAGCCATGCCTCCCTAAACCTCTCGGCCAATAATCTGTCATGACGCACCCGAGATGGCTCGTTTCACGAACCAGAGTTCCTTCCTGAATCTTTCAACAGTCGTCTTATTCATTGTTCTTCATTTTAATATCTCCTACGCAAGAAGTGCTACACCAGTGAGAAGTGAGGACCTAAAACGTATATCATAAATACATTACGGTATAAGAGTCACGTGACGCTCTTAAAACGAAGCTGTACTGAACCGTCTGTCTAAAACGAAGCTGTACCGAACCGTCTGTCTCGATACAGCGAGACAGCGGGGTCGGTACAGCTTCGACCAGGCGCATACCGATGACAGGAATCTCAGACGTGTGGCTGGATTTTGACTCGTGATTGTTCAGCTGTCTGCGGCAGAGGAAGACGACATCTGTCTACCGATTCGTTTAACTGTCTCGAGTCACCACGAAGACTAACCCTCTCCTAAGTCGACTCAAAGTTGACATTCCGCATCACGTTTTCCATGAGCTTAACCTTAACGTTATACTCAGTACTACTCATCCTCAACGTCATCATTCATTATACTCATCCTCATCAATCAGCGTCACAATCGCCGTCACCATCATCTCGAGTTTTCATCTTCACTACTCACCCTAATCGGTCATCATCACTATCGCAATAATCGCCGCTTTACCGTCACCTTCACCATTAACCATCGAACTCCGTCACCATCGCTCCTTACTCTCACCATCACCGCACACCGTCATATTCACCACACCTCGTCACCATCATCATCCTCATCACCAACCACAATTCCTCACAATCCCTAACCCCCCCATCCCGCACCCCGACATTTTCACATCCTCACCATCACTTCCCCATCACCGCCCATCGCTCACCCCTCACCATACATCGTCACCATCAGAACTCATCCTTGAGAGTGGTCAATAAAATATTCATAGAAATCTGAACATTCAAAAGCGCTCGTCTGTGTATCACACCCAGACATATGAGGCGAGTCACACACACACACACACACACACAAAAATGTCCGTAAGTACGTACGTACAAACAGAGAATCATGTAGTACTGGTACGTATAATAAATGGCTCACAGGTGATGGTTACGAGAATGGTACCAAAGGTACACATGTGGCTGGAAATGGTATAGACAGGGAGTCGCAGGGAATGCTTCCAGCGGTAGGGATGCGGCTGGGAGCGGTTTTAAGGGTCAGCGGTATGGTAATTAGGGAGAAAGAACATAACACGTTGGGTAGTTCACCTTTAGCCTTACATGGCCACCTGGCCAACTCCCTTCTCTGCCACAGAGTGGCACAGACCAAGGGGGGGGGGGGAAGAGTCCTTGTGCACAGCCAGGGGTCTTCCAGCACTTCGTGGTGTGTCCTCGCGACACGGTACAGTGTGCCGTGTGTCCCCCCCACCCCCTCGTCTACAGGTCTCGTATGTCCTCGCCACACGGGACTGTTTACCGCGTTGCCTCCGTAGGCAGCTCAACGTTCTGACCTTTCCACAGAGGCAGGTGCTCTGTGGTCGTCCCCCCCACCACACCACCTTCCGTACGTGTGGATCGCCTACCGCAGACGGTGGCGCGCGCCGTACAGTCGTGCCACTTTCACCACAGGCGTGCTGGTAGTGTGGTGACACTGGCTAGGAAGGTGCTGGCCAACTCTTGCTGTGTCCTCACCAGTACCTGGGCTGGTCTGGACTGCGACCAGGATACAGAGGAGCAACGTTAAGCGAACCACTGGCATAGTCCTGAGTCGCCTAGCGTCCTGAGTCAGTCACCTGGCTTCTAGCGTAACTACAAAATTCTCTGTGGTTTCTTTTGCTATTGCCAGCAATATACAGATGCATTAATATTTTAGATTATCTGTACATATTTACTATAATGTCTTCGTTGTTATTCGTTATCGGTAGTTATTTATTTACTTTTTCCACTATTCAGGATTAGCTCTGGAAAATGACCGTCTGTTATGTACTGGAGCATATTTTACCCCCACTGCTTTGAATGTCTTACTGAAGCGTTTCCCCAGCTTATCATGCCAGCAGTAATGCAAAGATCATAAAGAAGTGCAAGTACATCTATTCACAACTGTCTAACTGACTAGCATTACAAGCAGTGTTGAAATTTACCTTAAAAGTAATTCGTCATACCAAATGTTCCTTCAACTACGATAATATGCACAGGATCTTCGTTTGTAGCTGGAACTAAGTCTACACTGTTCACATCACGAGTAATTTCACAACGAAATGCGTAGGGATACTATCACGCAAGTTTAGGTGAGTTCATGTCCAGTTAACAGAAAGCTATTCTCCTTACTTATATACTGGGATGCTAAAGTCTACCATTCCTAATCAAATAGCGTTCATTTCAGATTCATACTACTTCTGACGTCTGTTCTGGGCGCCTGTAAACTAATTCTACTGCCATATTCTTATCAGGTTTATCTTTAATGGAGTCGATATCATCGAGGGCATAATTATCTTTCGTTAGAGGATTAAGACTAGCTTTAACTAAGAGCAAGACACCTAATTGTTTCTGCTGCCATTGGGAGTGCTGGAACGGATGTCTGGAAGCAACTCGCACCCCCACTGCCAAGAATAATGGTCCAGTACCATGCCCTGGACTGATCTGCTAACAGACGTGACCTGGTGAGTGGGTGAGAGGGAGGATAGAGGCTCGGAGGGTGAGTGGGTGGGATGGAAGCAGCTACATGGGAGGGAGGATGTAGTAAGCTTACCAATCACGTGGCAGATTTCCTCTTCCTCGGTGGGGCGTAATTAAGGGCGAGGTTGCCTGGCCCCCCCGTCTCTCTCCCTCTCTCTCTTTCTCTCTCTCTCTCTCTCTCTCTCTCTCTCTCTCTCTCTCTCTCTGGGAAATCATTATACGTTAATTCCTTTTTCTCATTCCAGATCCTATGAATATATTGTAGTGCTGCAAAACTGGCATAACGTAAGCAGGATTTCATAGTCGGGATATTTTTTTTTTCTCCCCTCTCGTTTCATCCTGTTCTATTCCACGCAGCCCCACTTCAAAGAAGAAAAAAAACTGCACGGTATTACCTCAGTTCCTCTTCTCATCCTCTTCATACCGGCTCTTGCTACCGAAGAAAATGGAAGGTCGGGAGAAACACCCGCTTGTTGGTCTATCTTTTACCTCATCCACTTATCAACAGAAACAGGAACGGGTAAAATTCACAACAGGTAACTTAAACATTGGGCCAACGGGCCCTCTGTTTTCCGTCTTTCCCCCCTGTACTTCTCTCTCTCTCTCTCTCTCTCTCTCTCTCTCTCTCTCTCTCTCTCTCTCTCTCTCCCT
>JAYMFT010289506.1:0-10381 GCA_038088735.1 Panulirus argus | reverse complement strand
TGTTCCTTTTTTGGAAAAGCAGAAACTGGAGGGGAGGATTTCCAGCCCCCCACTCCCTCCCCTTTTAGTCGCCTTTTCCAACATGCAGGGAATACGTGGGAAGTATTCTTTCTCCCCTATCCCCAGGGTATAAACATACAAATACATACACATGCATATACACTTATACACATGTACATATTCATACTTGCTCACTTCCATCCATTCCTGGCACCTACCTGCCCCACAGGAAACTGCATTGTCACCCCCTGAGTCAGCGAGGTAGCACCAGGAAACAAACAAAAAAAGACCACATTTGCTCACACTCAGTCTCCAGCTGTCATGTGTAATGCACCAAAACCAGAGCTCCCTAACCACATCCAGGTCCTACAGACTTTTCCATGGTTTACCCCAGACATTTCACATGCCTTTGTGATCCAGGCTGCATTAGTTTCCTAAGCCTTTGGGCATGGCTGCATATTGCATGATTGATCAGAGGAACAACAGTGCAGAATGGTTCAACACCAAGTTTTGGAAGTAGAGACGAGCCTTTAGAATATATGTAAGGTATACATATATAGGGTAAACCCTTTCACATTGTAATGATTTTTCAGTCAAATGGTATATTTCAACGCATCCTTCTGTCTGCATAGTTTTTCCATGCTTATCTGTTACATTATTATTCATAATTATTTAGGTTTTTTCCAAAATTGTTAATTTTTGTAAGTAGGGAGTCTGTATACTGTCTAAATTGTGCTTTCATTTGTAGGGTATTCAAGCTTCATGTCCACCATTGGTCCGTGTAAGAATGTATGGAGACACATCAAGCTCAAAGAGAAAGTCTTTTTCTGATGATGTGGCCCCACGTCAAGAGAGAGGTGCAAGACATGTACATGAGTACAAAAGACTGAAAAGTGTTGGGTAGGTTTCTCCACACTTTTTATTTTTCTAATGACTTATACTGTACAACTACAGAAACTTTACTTAAGTTTGAGCGCGAGTATAATTACTATTGTCTTTACATTTCAACAAAGAATATGCCCCTCTTCCCCGGTGCATCTTAACAAGAAAGATGATTGACACCACCCTCCACAAAAAATGACAAAAAGTGGTCTACCATTTTCATTGCTGGTTTGACAAATTACAAGTTCTTCACAAGGGCTTCTCCTCCAAAACCCTCAAACTCTGTAGTAGAGTTCCCAAGGAGAAATTCTTTTCCAACCCCCTGCAGTCCCTTCTCACATGACCTCCCAGTTACTGTTTCAGGCCACAGTGTGATAGTTCCCTCACATGCAGATGACCTCCAAATCACATCACAACACCTTGACATTACTTAACAACATACAACATTACATCACACATTCAGAACACCGGCTTATGCAAGATAGAATTTCTGCATACTCACAAAAATCCACCATCATCCATATGCACGACATTTATTTCCTTCATCAGAAACATCAACTCTAAGGCCATGAGCAAATTAGCAATACACAGAACACTTATTGACACCAGTTTGGGACAAGGATAAGAATCTCATTGCATCCTCTACAAAAAAATCATTCAGTCTTAAGCTGCAGTTCAGGTGCCTGATCATCCACCCTGTGTGAACTAAACAAAAGCAAGGCCTTCAGAACAATCACTGGCAACATATTTACCACAGAAATTCAGCACCTACACAAGGAATTGGAAATACTTCCAATACTATCTCTTCTTAATAACCTTGGCCCCAGTTCTTTACAACAGCCATAGACCCCTCCCACCCAAACTGCATCATAACCAGCCTCCAAGTAAAAGCATTAACCTTACTCCTGTTTTGCACTTTAGCAGTCTATATTCCCATTTCTTCCTTTCCCCAATGACATAATTGCAATGATGACTTTAAATGCTAAACTACCACCCTACTGATCCAGTCTTAAATTCTACCCTTCCAGACTTACACCCCCAAGTAGAAACAAAAAAATTACCCCTGCTTCACCCATCCACTAACTAACATGACATTAACTGAACACATACACACAATAATGACCCAGCAAGCACTAAACTGCCTTCCCAACCCAATCGTAAATTATCCCCCTTCTAAACAAACATCCATTTGAAACTGAGCTACCCAAGTATGTATGAGCAACACTTTCTTCTCTATATTCTAGATGCCACTCATCTTTGCTACACTACAAACACAGAATCAGCATAGTCCTGCCCAAGATTTAACTTCCATTATGAAGACACATGACACTTACTCCTTAAGTTTCCTGCACTCACCTCACACAGACAAACACATAACATCCACCCTTCTTGACCAATAGTCTCACACAGTGCATATGACCAGCAGCTTGTGCATTGCGTTCTTACCTTTTCCAAGAACCACTCAACGTCCTCCCTCCCCATTCATACACATACCTTACTGTTGTAATAGATATTCTTCACTGCATTTGATAATTCATCATTTATCCCATGTATTTATAGCACTTTTCACACAAAGCATCTCTATTTGCTTAATCATATGCTTTTTCCACATCCATAAATGCCTTTACAAATCCCTCTTTTTCTTAAAGTATTTTCACATAAATTCTTTAAAGTAAACATTTGGTCTGTGCATCCTCTTCCTATCTTGGAGTCATGCTGCACCTCTCCAGTCAGATGCTGTATGTGTGTCACAACCCTCTTAGTCACCACTCTCCTATACATCTTAACAGGCATACTCACCAGATATGTACCTCTCTAACTCAGACATTCACACTTGTCCCCTTTTTCTTTACTTATCTATCTCACATAAATTCTTCAAAGCATATATTTGGTAAGTGCATGCTCTTCCTATCTTGGAGCCATGCTGCTTCTCTCCAGTCAGATGCTGTGTCTGTATAACAACCCTCTCAATCACCACTTTCTTAAACATCTTACCAGATATACTCAACAGATATATACCTCTGTAACTCGGACATTCACACTTGTCCCCTTTGTCTTTATTTAACTACAGTATACATGCATTTTGCCAGTCATTATTATGTGCAATTGCTACTCCTGCTTTTGTGAGGTAGCATCAGGAACAGGTGAACAATAGTCCCATTTGCTTATATCCACTCACTCCCTGTAGCAAGGGCCCAACATCCACAATCAAGCCCCTCAGACTGTTCCACGGCTTGCCTTGCCTGCTTTATGTGCCCTGGTTCAGACCATTCACAGCACATCACCCCACATAATTAATTTTTTTGTAAAGATGCTTCAAGTTTGATTATTATTTGATTATTGATCATATGGGATGTCAATGAAATAATTCAACATATTACTAATTTTCATGTACTTTTTTCTTTGCCACAACAGATCTGATCGACTTTCACAGATGACCCTAGAGTCTCCCAGTGCTGAGGAAGCTCCTCCTATATGTAGTGGAGATAATGGTAATAATACAGAATTTGCTGTCTCAGTAGCACCAAATTTTAGAGAACTGTGTCATCTGCTTAAAGCATCTGATTCTCCTCCCATGCCCCCTCATCTCATGTGTGCTGAAGACCTGCCTCACACTTTTAAAACCATTGCACTCACCTCCCTGTCCTTAACCAGATTAAATAACCAATGACATCTCACAGCCTTGGTGCTGACCCACCTAAACCATGAACCACCCTTCCTCCTCTCTTCTTGCTCACACACATGCCATACTTTCTTGGTAAAAACTCTTCATTGCATTTAGGACATTCCATTTACCCCATATATTTGTAGCAACTTCCTTATGGCCTCTGTGTCAACCCTATCATATACTTTCTCCCTATACATCTATCTATCTGTATCTCTGACACCTGTTTCCTTCTGGAACTCCCTCATGGGAGTGGCCATGGCAATAATCTTCATGACTTGTGAACTCTGTTGCTGCTTTTTAGCCTTTAGTGCCTCACCCTTAACAGGCCACTGGCAGAGGGCAAGTCTAGCAGTGCTTATAAAGGCTCCTACCAAATGTTCCTACTGACTGCTTGTACCTAACACTCCTGCCCATTGTTCTTACCAACTACTTCTACCTAATGTTTCTACCTACTACTATCTATTTCTCCAACCATTTTGCCAGAAGGCAGGGCTAGCATGTAGCACTCACATGAAAATCTAAAGTTACGAAGAATGAGATGTGTGAGCTAAGTATTGTCAGGTATTATGTACGATGAGGAAAGTTTGTATATTTCTGGACAGAATGCTAGTAGTCCATGTGTGGATGAGGCAGAAAGAAATGATAGCTACCTTGGTCAGAAGAGTGCAACTTGGCAACTACAGAAGTGCTGGCTCACTATGCAGCAGTCACTAACCCTCCCAATACCTAGACAGGTAGTAGTTTGGTAATATACCTCCCTGGTCGCTGACTACCTACTAGCTACTACTTACTTTTCCACATCATAAATATCATTAACAAATTTCTCTTTCTTGAAGTCTGTTTCATACAAATTCTTCAAAGCAAACACGCGGTCCACATGTCTTCTGCCTTTTCTGAGGCCACACCTAAGCCACAGTCTGATGATCTATGTATGCTCCCACCTTCTTCATTACTGCTTTCCCATACATCTTACCAGGTGTACCCAGTAAACTTATACCTCTGTAATTTGAGCATTCCCTTTTCTTCTGTTTGCATCTATATAAGGGCATCATTACACATGCATTCTGCTTACCTTACCCTGGGCCATACAAATAGTGGATAGCAAGAGTAATAAACTGGCAGAACTTTTGCCGCCTCTGTTGAGAAACTCAGCTACAGTCCCATCTACTCCAGTTGCTGTATCACATTTTATCTTATGTTAAGCACTCACTACCTTATACCCCTCTTCACAGATACATTCAACTGGACTTTTTAACTCTGCAGATCTGTAAATTTCTAATTAAAGATTCAAGCAGGCTTTAATTAGGATATTTTTCAACATTTTCATTTCCTGTTACATTAATTTATTTTATTTCTGTAATTCATAGTTTATTTGTCAGTTGCAGAATCTCATTGATGTTGGTTTTATAGGGGTCTAGTTATAGTTTTTATAAGAATGTTTATGTAAAACTCGTCTTTAGCATATCAGAGGGTTATATAATATTTATGATCAAACTGCAGGTAGCGTACTTAACTAAATTGTTCATATTTATTTGGAAATTAATTATTTTTCACTTATTTCAGGAAAAAAAGTGGACACACAAGATTCACTTTCTGATGGTGTATTTTCTATACCTGATGAGTGGTAGCTGCTCAAGATCATATGTGTAGGTTGTTAAATACTTTGTTTCATAAATTCATCACATTGTTAGTTATAACTGCTATACTTAGTATTTTAGTGATTTTTGTTCAAATCTGTGAAGCTCACAGTAGTTGTTAATGCATACATTTTTTCTCTTCATGTGATAGGAATGTTTTAGCTTGTTTTATGATATTATACATTCATGACCTTTCCACTTCTGGAGAGGTAACACAAACTAGTTTTATAATCTCACTTACACCTGAACTCTCCAAAGTCTTCATTGAAGGCAATAGAAGCAAAGTATCAGTCATTCAGTAAAATTTGGGTGTTGCATATTTCATGCTGTAATAGAATTTTGGGTGTATCTGGCAAAAGATAATCATGTAATTTTTGTTATGAGAATATGTATGTTCCCAGCTGGAAATGTTATGCTGGGACGAAATGTTTTCTTTTGTACATATCTGGAATTGTCTGAAGAGCTTCAGTTTTACTGATGTCAGTATTCAAATTTTATGGAGAATTTTTTTATACTTTTTTGCTGTTTCCAGTATTAGTGAGGTATTGCCAAGAATATACAAACTATCGTCTCGTTAGTTCACATCCACTCTTTAGTACTGTGATAATGCACCAAAATCAAAGCCCTTTATCCACAGCAAAGCCCTATGGACTATTCCTTGGTTCCTCTTAATTTCATATGACTTGGTTGAGATAGCTTTTTATATTGAATCCCTGTAAGTAGGAACATGATTTAGTTAATATAATATTTGAATAAAGTTTAACAGTAAAAATTGATGCCCCCCCCCCTTGATAGGAGTTCCTGGAAGGAATGAGAAACAGATATATAGTTAGGTAACATAAATTAACTAGATATGCAAGTTATGAACAGTCCCACCACTCACATTTTACAAAATTGGGAAAAGAAAGCAAGATGTATATTTATTATTATTATTAACCTGAATTGTGCTTAAATTCTTTTACATAAGTGTATGGAAGCCTTGCACCATAAGTATATAAAAACTCCACTGTTTGTATATATTTTTATATCTTTTGTATTTTGATTGATGAGACTGCTGAGTGAAATGTAATGTTTAGTAATCAATGTATGTGTGTACATGTACACAGCATGAAGTATTATAATCCACATACATTATTTTTTTCTATTCCCCAGACACTGGAACAAATTTTAATAAGGTAATGGGACATGCAGAAAAATAGAAAATAAATTTATGCATAAATGGGAAGGCTGAAAAATGCAGTTAGGATTACATATAATTACATAAGTTTACATATTCCAGCTTTACTTTGTGCAGTCGATTCTTGTAAGTGTTCCCATGCATGATTTTTTTTGTCCAGTGTCAAGAACATGTAAGTTACTGTGAAGAATAACACACGAGGAATATATTGACAGTACAAGTTATCAGAATAAATATTTAGGTCTTCTGATTTGAAATTTTGAGTTTCCTGAATTTTTTCTGATAGCAGTAAACAATTATAATAAAAAATAAATGTTTGAAAATTTACAAGTGACTACATATTCAAACTATCAAGTCTACATCATTAGAAGAGTTAACATGAATATTTCTTACTTGTTATTAAACAGTTTCTATAAATATATAAGACTTCAAAAAACCAGGAACATCACATGAAAATATCAGAGGGGAATTTCATGGTGGATTGTAAGATGACAAATCTACATTTTAAATGTTTTAAAAATAAAGTCTTACTGTAAAAGAAATAGAATTAATAGAAATTTAGCCCTTAAACCATAGAACTCATCCTAAAAGCTAATCTATCATAAACAGTTTGATTCAGAAAAAAATATCTTTCTCACAAAACATAATATCATTGGTGTCAAGAAAAACCTAAGAAAGTAGTATATACACTCCTCTATAACTGTGAGGTAGGGTTTGAATGGACTGCTCTGAAACATACAGGCCTTCAAATTGTGTAACATCCCAAGGGACTTTCTTGTGTGTGCGAAAAAATAGAAAATTTCATAAAATTTTCTTTAAGAAAAAATATAGGAATGAGTCTGGAAGTATGATTTGGCTGTTCATAAATGTTCCCAGTTGATGCACTGCTTTTTCATCAATTGATTTTAGATTACAACTAGCCTACTTTTTATGGACATAGACATATTTACCTTTTATTAGTGAAATATTTACGAAGTCCAGGGTAAACCAATTATTACAATTTAACAGGCTAAATTCTTGGTCACAATTAGATGTCAAACTTTACTCCTGGCCACACAAATGGGGATGAAAAATATCTACCTATGGAATGTTGAAAATTTTACAAACTACCATAAGTAAGAAATTATTTATCTTATTATTATACTTGACTGCAGTTTCCCGCATTAGTGAGGTAGCACCAGGAAACAGAGGAAGTAAAAAATATTGTTCATATATGGAATGTGAGTCACAACAGTAAAACAAGGATATTGAAATTATGGCCACAGTGACCCTTAAAGGAGTTTCTTTACTCCACTGAAGCAGCTTTTCTTTGGTAATACTCATAATACACACCATTTTCATATAAAGGAAATAAACGAGGAAAAGGTATACTTAATGTAAATAGACAGGTATAAATAACTGAGGCATATCATAAAAATCTAAAATTAAACTACAAGGAAATCAGCTGGCCTCCCCTTAAGCATTACAATGGAAGATAATCTTCTAGTGATGCCTCATTTCACAAGTTAACTTAAAACATAGCCTTATCCATGTGTCTGCCACTCTACAATGATCAATTGAATTGGACCCATTCTTTCCTCTTATATTATTTCCCAGAGTGCCAGCAAAAGTATCAAATTCATGTCATTGCCAAACCAACATAAAAAACTCCTCAGCATAAGGTATGAGTGTTGGTAATGACTCTTCAACACCTGATGATGTATATATCTTCAAAAATCTAAATCCTGATTTGAATGTGACATAAGATGATCAATTCATACAAATTACCTGTATGACTTAAAATTATAGTCAAAGAATACTGGCTAAACTTGTTGTGCATAAGACTTGAGCAACAGTATGCATCTGAGTAGTGTGTTATCCAACCTTACTTGACTGAGCAAAGTGCAATACAGTTTTTTCAACATTAAGTGGGAAAAATTAACCTGAGTAATATTGCAAATAATGGAACACTTATTTTGCATATCTCACATAATAAATAATTACTTTTTATATTGTATACCTACACTGTTGGTAATGCACAAAACAAAATACTTTATAAAAATACCATCATAAATGGACAAAATTCATTAAGAAAATAGGATAATTTCACCACAAAAGTACAGTAGCACCATGACAAGACCATATGTAAGTTCCCATGATAATCCCACATGACATGGAGATGAAAGAATGAACCAGCATGGGGATGTATGATGGGCTACAGGCCAGGTTCTCAAAATTATGACAAATTTAAGAAATAAATGAAATATGAATGGACAAATGGGATACTGCACCATTTATTTATATATCTGCTTCCAATTCCTGCTAGGAAGTGCTGGGAAAAAACAAGTGAACCCTTGAGATAAAACCTTTACTTGGCTCCTTACTGTGTCTGTTTTTTGAGTTATAACACATGAAGGGAAGATTTTCAGCTCCCTGCTCTCAGTCTAGAGATTCTTATGATACAGTGGTACAAGGAAGAGCTGATCGGCATATTCTCAGCTAGCTATAGACCTATTTTCTTAACTGAAATTAAATGTGGATCTGCAAGACATCTAAACAGTCCTCTGAAGAACAGGACCAATACCAGGATCACAGTTCTAAAAGTAATCTTGGATATGTGTACAACTCCTACTCTTAGCACTAATGAAATACTCCAGGCCTTCCTGCCACAAATTATAAGTGATAAAGCCAAGGCCTTGCTATAATCTGCCTCTTGTTCTATATATTCTAATGGTATATATTAAATCTATGTTCTTTTCGTACATTCTCAACCTTGTTCACTTGATCTCAACAAACAACTTTAAACTTGACTGGCTGTTTATGGTTGTTAGTTGCCTTGGATGAGGTAGACCCTTTATTTGTTTATCACTATAATCACTTGTTTTATTTCAAATCTAATAATAATTACGGAGAGAGATATAAAAAATTCTCAAGCACAACATATACTAAGCAAGGCACAGGAAAATCCGTTTTAAGTGAATTAAGAAACAAAAAAATATATGGAATAGAAGTCTCAAAACTCCTGGATTCTAACCTTACTTTCTCCACAAGCCTTTAATCATATTATTGCTAGCTGTTTTGGGTATTCATGAGGTACATAAACATAACCCCTGTGAATATCATGGAATAGATGTATCTATAAATGTCTGAATTATTCGTTTTACCTTTTCTTCTCACTTTTGAGATACCTGATTTTATAAAAGACACTGACTCCAAATAAAATACCTTTTTAAAAGGTTTGTAAGCTAATTTTGTATTTCCATTGAATCTGTCCTCATTCAGATAATACTCTTGAATGGATGTTTTACATCCATTCACTATTTTCTCCATTTTTTACTTTTATTTCTTTTTATATCCATGGAACACTGTACATAGGGTACATGTGGAAATACTACCTTTAGCCATCAAACACTGTACAAACTACAATTCACAAAACATTTATTCACGATGGAAAATTTTTTGAAGTTAATTTCTATAAACACAACAAAATAAAAGAAAGGACTTATAAGGAGTGATATGTGTCTATAACAGTTGTCATATCCTCCTGAAAATAATAACTGATGAACACACCTAGTACATGGTAAAGGAAGATGATATGGGCTGGTGAAATCATGTCACAGATATAAAATTTCCAAGTCAGTCTGTTAAATGAGCTTGTCTTACCTGTAAGTTGAATAGTATCTCCTCTTGTGTATCATCTGGAAGGCTCTTGAAAAATATGTCCAGTAATTCTTCGTATTCCTCTTAATCATCAGGAAATCTCTTTTTAAGATAATTATGAACATTTTCATACACAATCATCATGATGCCAGCACCTGGTCCAAGCCTCAAAACCTTGGGCACCAGACCTTTATACAGTGCATAGAACCTGCAGTAGATAGATTCAGGTTACTAATATCAACCATTAAGCAAGTATACCAAATACATTTTCTTCATATAACATTATATATACTGTATATAAATGGAAAGGTCTGTGGGGCCTGGATGTGGATAAGGAGCTGTGGTTTCAGTGCATTACACATGACAGCTAGAGACTGA
>JAYMFT010289495.1:0-10381 GCA_038088735.1 Panulirus argus | reverse complement strand
GAGATATATATATATATATATATATATATATATATATATATATATATATATATATATATATATACCGAGATGGCATGAGGAAACATGCCCCGTTCATGGCCATTTTGGATGGAAAAAAAGTAAAGTATGAGAAAAATCAATCAATCAAATCCAACTGAAAGTTAGAAATGTTATAGTAAGAGAAATGACGAAAGAAGGAAGTGAATTCCACAGTTTACTGTCCAAGGAAAGAAGGAGGTGTTATAACGTTCAATCCTCGTGTAGCTGGTCTCCGCAAGGAGCCTACGGGAAGTAGCTGCCAGACGCATGTTGCGGGCTAAAATGATACCTGTGGAAGAGGGAAAAGGCAGCAACATCACGAGGTAAGGAAATGGACGATCGAAAGAGGGTGATAGCTGCAGAATTAAATGAGATGACAGGCCTTTAGTTACACTCTGGCTAACAGAGAAGTGTAGGCAGAGCCGCCACAGACATGCCATCAGTACTCCATGCTGGAACGTTTATAACAAAACTTCTGTAGATATGAAACAGCTGCTCAAAACAAAAACAATTACGACACTCATGGAACACCACCAGCATCTGGGAAGCAAATTTCGTAACGTGCATCATATGTTTATGCCTACCATCGCATTTCTTCACTAACTCGAGCACTGTTATATTGTTCTCACCGGACCTTCTGTCTTCTCCTACTGGCACATCTCAGGTAGCGCTCCTTGTTGGGTCTTTCCCAGTCTGCTAGTGCTGGGGGACGCCTTCCTCTTCTTACGAACGAGGCTTGAGTCTTGCCCAACAGTTGTGTGTATTGACCTAACTATACGGTACGGGGATGGAGTTGTACGCTCGTGGAGTGGCGTGTCCTGAACTTCCTCCAATGTCGTACAACTATATGAACTTCTGCATACCGTCAGCACGTACAGTTCCATCGTTTAAACATATTCCAGTTTTCCACGACTCTTGCTCGTGTATGTGTCTAAAATTGTTGTAGTATGAATGTACTCATACTTCAACTCCTCAACCTCACGAACACTTTATGTGACACCACTTTGTACGCTGCTAACATGACATCACCTTAAGTATCTTATCAAAGTCTCTCCAAGAAGTTTTTTAACTTCGCTAATGAGCTCCTTCATCCATTCCCAAACGACCTCCCTCACCCATATTCGTAACGAACGCCTTCATCCACTTTCCGACCGAGCTTCTTCATCCACTTCTATAACGATTTCCTTCATCCAAAAATGGAACAATTTCAAGGTGGTCAGACGATCTGTTATGAAGCTCCAACTGTATCATATGTCAAAGGATACAAAGAACGAAATGGCGTGCAACACAGATATTCAAAGGTTTTTAGGTAATCAATGAATGTACAATCCATGGGCTGGTACGTCACATTGTAATGAGCATTGTTAAACATTATATGCTTCTGAACCCCACAAATATGCAGCATCTCGCTTGAGTCCCAGGAACAGTTATCCTTCTATATTTCTTCCTTTTCCTTACTCCCTCCTCCATCGCACTCCCAAAGACTCCAACAGACTCTTTCTAAATCTTTCACCTCCAAAAAACCGCCATTTCAAGTCAGAACTCCCAAGAACCTACAAGAAAACCCTTCCAGATTCACCTCCCACAACCCGTCCCTCTAGACAGCAATCCACGAATATATTCATGACCTGATCTCCAACCGCCATCTGGATCCGGACCTATCTGGCCTCTCAGGCTCTCGGTGTTGCCGCCATATTTTCCAGCAATCAGGCTTATTTAAGAAGATATATCGTACAGTCGTCTGGAGTCCCATTTAGTGATACAGGGGTATAAGATCCTGTAATATTTACAAGCTACTGTTTCATCCCGCTGTAGAATAGTTCCATAAAGATTTGGTATAACCTAGTCACTTTAGCACGGTTTATGTCACCGAAAGTCTGAAGAATTTGCTTTTGCTTATCGTTTGGAAGTTTAAAGTGTCAATCACTTTAAACTGGAAAAATAGAATTTCATTAGCAAGCTAGAAAAGAGTATAGGATTTCACGAATCATGTCAACAGCAACTTAAAAGACTGACCTTAATCTCTCTCCTATACGAACGCTGCCGCAGGCCTTGAGACGCGATGGCAACACGGTCTCCCAGCGTGAAGCCAAATCCCGAACGATTTGGCGCAACAGGTCGGCTAATTGAGTGGACTCAGCGCGTTGCACTCGTCCCTCCTCTGTTGACCTCACTAATAGAGCACCTATGTTGAAAACATAACGGGAATTATTACCCTGGAAAATGAACGATCCTTTCCCTATTCTTTTCTGACTAGAATACACTTGTCTGCTGTCACCGAGTGAGTCATGCATTTCACAAGGCTACAGAATGCATACACTGTGCATCATCCCAACGTACAGCCGAACCAACTGACGCAGTGTCTGCTCACCAACACTCAGACCTTGATCAAGGTAATCGTCTTTCTCCTACTGCCAGGTCTGACCGTCCTCTCTGGCTGCCAACCTCGAGGTTTTACATTGCTATGTTTCCTCCGGTCTCCGACACCCTGATCCCAAGAAAGCCTCTGATGTGGACGGCATTCTATCTCTGATTCTAAAGAACTGCGTCCTAAAATTGGTCGCAATCCTTTGTAAGCCTTTCAGAGTTTTGCTGTCCAGTGTTTCCCTCCTTACCTCCCGGGAACTTGCTTAGATCCGTAAGATGGGTCATCCTTTTCTCCATCCAATTATAGGCCAAAAGCAATGACCTCAAAGTCACAGCAGCTCTGATTAATAAAGAGCGCCATCTGCCAGGGAGAAGTGAACTAACAGAAGGCTTAATTGGGGTTATGACTCAGTCATCCTGCTGCAGATCTCTGTATCCTTTCTCAGGTTTGGCCATGCATTTAAATCTTTTCCTGTTGCCTTTCATGTTTCCCAAACTTTGACAAAGTGTGCCATTAGGAATCTTCTCTCTAAGACCTCTCTTATTCAGCCTTTCTCCTTGTGTTACCTCCACATCTCTTTATCTCTTACAATGATGGACGGATCCCACTTCAGTTATCTTTCCATTAGTGTTGGAGTTCCCCAAGGCCCTACTCTTCTCCTAGTCCTCTTTCCAGTACATGATAAAGATTATTACTACCGACCGTACTCACTATTATGCAAATAAGAGTGTGCTTAAGACGCCTCGATCCATCTCCCTCCAGACTGACACAGTGTCATCTTTTTCTTTCGTTTCTGAACTTACTTTCATCCATCACGTAGCAAGACAACTAACCCAATCTTTCAACAACTAATGCATCAAAGAAACACACACTAACAATTTTTGGTAGCTGGTAAAACTTTAACCACACCTAACCTTCAAATGAACACAACTGCATCCAGATAAACATTACGGAATACAAAATACACCATAAAATCACCTGGAATCGCCATATCTGTGATCCTGAAGAAAATGCCTCTGAAAAGCCAAATTTTCGATCTCGTGCTAGCCTTCATCTTACATCCCCTTCCCTTGCTTACCCTTCCCCAAAGACATACTCGTCCTCATAATGAAATACTGAGGAAGGAGTATTTAGATTCCTTCAGCCATTCTCGACCAAACCCAGTCCAAAACTGAACGGCTTGTCCAGATCCTTATCCTCAAATCCAAAATTTGTTCCTGTCCTCCCTCAGTGATCACTCTTTCCTTGTCTTGTCGTTACCCTGTAAGTGAGCCTTACGAGAAAATTTGCTCCATTATTCCTTATCATTCTGAGGCACTACCCTTTTTCCAGTTCCCTTCACCAGTACACTGTTGAGCCTATCCATTTCTGGTCACTGCTGAAGCCTTAAAGAAACGGAGACCATTCTTCATCTATAGCAGCTCTCTCCTCAACACCGGCTTCTTGAGCACCTCAATGCCTGAAAATATTCTTTTCTCCACTTGGAGTTCACCAAACTCAACCACGATGTTATCAACTCTGGCCATGAGGCAACAATCCTGGAGCACGACGACGGTACGAACCCTTAGCACACACCAGGCCAGACTCGGCCTTCTCAGCAGGGCGTGTTTGCACAATCAATACGTCCCATAATTCTGGGAAAGGTTATGATCACGCCAAGCAGAGTTCCCCAAGAATTCCTCGGCTGCTTCGCTGGGAGCTCATAATGTTGGCTGTCTGAGGAGTTAACAGGCAGTTTACCAGGGAAGTTAACAGGCAGTTAGCTGAGAAGTTAACTGGCAGTTTACCTGGGAAGCTATCAGGTAGTTTACCTGAGAAGTTGAGTTTGGAAGAGTGTCAGTGAAGACAGAACAGACAGTGAACACGTATTGCAGCGGAGGGTGGATGACAATAGCCCGGGCAGTGTCCAGGATGGATGGGAACTCCTTGCGACGGATCCAGGCTGAGGACACTCGAGGAAGGACAGAGGCTGCCACCGTCATCTCCTGCTTCCTAAGTACCCCCGTCACAGAGTTGCAGTTCGGCACCACAACCGTATCGAGCCCATCCAAGCTCGTACAGAGAAATGCAACTGCATCTTAAATAACGCCATAGATGTTAATATTGAGGGTGGATGGTATGCAAAAAGGAAGGAATATGTAACCCACTGAAGAGAGGGGATGGGGGAGGGGCATCGACCCAGAAGAGAGGATGGAGAGTAATAAAGAGAATCCTTTTGCGCCACCGCTCACAGGATGAGCATGGGATGCACAATGGATCAGCCGCTGACACCAGCAAAACTTAAGATAAGAAGCAGCAGTCAGACTAAGCCTCAGATTCAGATTAGAGAGTAAGAATGAATAAATCCGTAAAGCAAATCGGAGTTAATCTTATGAAAGAGCTGATAACGAGGAGTGATAGGGAGATTACATATACAGAGAGCATAAGAGATGAGATTTCAATGTCGTGATGGGTTTCAGGGAAGGAGGACGAGCCCAGAGATGGATGTTAGACAGAAGGCGGCTGCGAACACTTGCATCCGACCGAATTCTGTCAGGATAATGTAACGTAGGAACTGATGAGGAACAGATCGGTCGTGGGATGTGGTGTAACACTAGAGCAGGATGAAGTGAGGCAAGAGGGAAGGAAGTCTTGCAGAGAAAAAGGTTTGGGAGCTTCTGGAGCACCTGAGAGGCACCCAGCGTGCAGACAGACAGTATAAGGAAGATTGGAAAATACATGAGGGAAGAGCGTGGAGGACACCTTGAGGGAGACGCTCTATGTTAATAGAGGGCTGTGTCTTGGGAGGGAGTGCTGGGAAAGACCCCAGAGTAACGCAGCGTGAGACATAAGAAGGATAACTACAGAAGAAAAGATAACAGATGGGAAAGGTGGAGGTAATTAGATCGTTCAGAAGGGAAAAATAATATGGAAGAGGTGGAGGGAATGGTGCTTTGGTGACGAACAATCAAAAGAACATGGTTAAATATAATAAATAAGAATGACTTAGGGAAACATGGCAATGAAAACAAAGTGAAGGATCGTATTTGTGAATCTGAAACAGAAATCCAATTAGTCAGCAAAGTGATCACACAAGACAACACAGTAAGCACGAGGGAAGGACATGATAAACAGAGTGGGGAGTGACCCTTCACATGAGAAAGACTTGATTTCCAAAATGTAATGGAAGACAATCTATACTGAGGAAATTTGACAGTATACTTAATTACTCTAACAGTAAATACATCCTTTTAAAGTTTTTAACCAGAATGTTCATGAGGAACAAGAGAAAAGGTTACCCGGCTCACAGGCAGTCCAGCTGTTCATCCACCCCTTTAGCTTCTTCGACAAATGTTTGCAGCATTACCTCTAGATTCTAAGATCCTCTTTGCTCCTTGCTGTAGAAACTACAACAGATCCTGCGAACACACACATACTGATGGATGGATCTGGTGGATGGAAGTGCGTCGACGATCCTCAGTTGTGTCACCGTCAACAGCCTCTCTCTTGCTACACAACTCACAACACCCTAACAGCCTCCGGAAGTGGACCATCGCCAACCACGTCACCATCATCCAAACTCAGACGGCACTACGTCGTGCACGTCGGCCTCTCGCATCCCGACCCTTACCCTTTCACAAGGGGGTGAAGCCTTCCCCTCTTTCAGTCTGTTCACTCCAGCAAAAGTCAACATCATCTTCATCAGATCCTCCGACTATCGTCTCCACATTCCCCGTCCACTCGAGACACCTGCAGTCCCGCCACACTTTAATTCTTCCTCTACTAACTTATGTCTACCCCGCCCGGCCTTCCTTCCTATGCATCACACCACAGCGATTACTCAAAGCGGTCTCCATTTCACTATCTGTGTCCGGGTCATCGTCAGCATTACAGGTATTTGACAGCGACGACATTTCTAACCTAGGACAAAATTTAAGCCACGTGGTTCCCTTTATTACTGACTGGCCATGCCTCCCTTTGGCTAGTGGCCACGTCTCCCTATGGCCAGTAGCCACACCTTCCCTCATGGCCAGTGGCCACACCTTCCCTCATTGCCATTGGCCACACCTTCCTTCATGCCCAGTGGCCACACTTTCCCAGTCAATACCACGGGACGTAAGAGGGTGTTTCTCCATGCACCTGGAGCCTTTGTGAATCAATTCTCAGACTGAAGGGCACGATACTCCTGCCTCCCATCCCTGGATCGATACCTACCCCATCCCTTCGCTATCCCTCTGGCTTTGTATATGCCACGTCCCTCCCCTATCCCCCTGGCTCAGTGTCTGTCCCATCCCTTCCCTATCCCTCTTCCTCGGCACTTGTTCCACTCTTGCCCTATCCCTCTGGCTTCTGCTTCTGGACCTTCCCTTCCCTTGCCCCATCCTTCATCCTGTCCCATCCCTTCCTATCCACCCACCAGTACCTTCTACCCCCTCCCCCCGCGTCAATCAACAGGATTTCCTCGTATATTAGTTTTATTATAAATATCCGGCCTGGCTAACCTCCCTACCACCAAACACGTCCAGCCTTTTAAATAAGTTTTATTGTCATCATTCACACTAAAACATCACTGGAGTTTCGATACAAACAGGTGAGTAATTTCTCAATAAGAAAACGGTGGAAAGATGAATTTCCCATTTATTTCCAACGTAGAACCTGTGTTCTATAACTTAACAAATGTCTATTTGCGCACAGAAAAAATGCAAAGAATTACTACATTTTCAAACTTTTTGGAGAGCTGGCAAACGCCACAGCCGGGCTAAACAAACAAGCTGTGCTGAGAAGCAAGCAGACCTTGCTACAGCGCACAATATCATCGTTGCATCGCCTGACGACCACACCCGCGGCGGTAGATACAGCGGGTCTGCCCTTACGACTCAGCGAATGCCCGCCACACAGGCACCAGACATGGGAGTGCAAAAGTAAAGAACATCACCGAAGCTGAAGCCGAATTCAACGGTTCTCTAAAGGCGAACTTAACATTCCTGTACAGACAAAGTTAAGAATTCTCTGTCAAAATTAACACTGCTTTAAAGGCAAACTTGACCCTCCTCTAAAGGCAAACTTAGAAGTTCTCTAAGGGCAAATGTGAAAATTTTCTGAAGGCGAACTTAACGCTTCCCTGCGGGTGAATCTAAGACTTCTTTAAAAGTAAAGTTAAGGCTATTGTAAAGGGATATCTACTGATGCACTTACCAGACAAACTCAGTTTAAAGCTATGAGCCACATCCAAGAACCCGGTCCAGCTGTATTAGAGGTCGTCCCACCACCAGCGATTCTGGCGTTACGTCAAAATGTAAACTGATGAAATGGTTTTCATGGCATGAACGCCCACTTTCCTGATCCCTTCCTGCTTGATTGTCGCTTAGCTGCGCAAGCAACTGCTACGGTAGCTTTCCGAGAGCTCCAGCCAGCATTGCCTCCAGTCTGCTTGCTCCCTACCCCTTTAGACAATTCAGTCATTCAGTGCACAGCCGTGGCCAACCATACTGAGTGTGCCTCCTGCACATCTTGAAACATACCATGCACTCTGGAAGTGCGGTCATGTAAGCTTACCGTTTTCCTTACTAAATGAAGCACGAGACAGCTCCGCCTCCCCTTACCCTCTCCTCCCCAGAGGTAATGTCATTACATATCCCACCCCTTCCTACCAGCACACTTAGTACTCATTCTCGCTTCAAGAAAGCTCACCAAGAGCACACGCGCCACCCTGGCAAGCACAGAAAACATTCTCTGACCGAGCAAGCACCCTCCTTACCCCTCATACACACACTCTCCACACCCATTAAGCAGCGGCCGCGTCCACCCTCTACATGCACACCTCACCTCTGGCCGTTCCACGAACGCCACAGCCAAGAGGGCCGGGGTATCTGCAAGAGTCGGGTGTTATTCACTGGCAATTCCTCTCATTCACCGCGTTAGACCGGTCATTCAAGGGGCCGCTGGGTCGCCACTCAAACTGCTCCCCTACTGTAGCCATGTCACGGAGAATGGAACTCGGTCCCCACCCACCCAACACACCCACACCCCTTGGCCATCCCAACCTCCCCCACCACACCCCACAGCCATAGACTGATCCCAGCCTATCAAGCTTCCCATTTCCAAGTGTGTAATATATGTGCGTTCTGAGGAGAGAGTTTGACACTCGTGTTTCCCCGTCTCTTAACCTTCTACATGTTTACCATGTCTTTACCCCTACGGTTAGATTCTCTCTTTCCCTCTCTCTCACACAGAAACACGCCAGCAATAAGCTCACCCTTCCAGATAATAATCATACTGAGGCCTTCTTTCATGGCGTCCCATCTTCATTACCTTGCATTTGTTCGGGTTGATTTTTGTCAACCGCGCATCACACCAACTTTGCAGTTTTCTTGGTCCCTTTGTCAGCTGATGCAATCCTCCTCGCCCTTTACTTCCCCCATGACCTTGGCATCATCTGCAAACATATTCAAGTAAGAGTCCAGTCCTTCCGGGCCTCATTATCACCCATCCGATTTCTCTCTCTCTCTCTCTCTGTATATGCGTGTATCTGTCTGTCTGTCTAAATAAATGAGGAAAAAGAAGTAAACGCGTTGGTTGTTTCAATACTTCTCATTACCATGAATATGCTAATCAGATGATTAAAACGAACGCGCTTTGAACTGTTTCCTTCTTTTTCCTTGTGGGACTCAGGGTCATGTGGATCCAAGCCATCTTCTCTAGTTTGTTTACACACTCACATTATATATATATATATATATATATATATACATATATATATATATATATATATATATATATAGTGCATGTGTGTGTGTGACAGGAAGATAGTAGACGTGCGGAAATAAGGCCACATTTCTTAGCTCCTGACTCCATCTTGCTAAGAAGAAGGAAGCACTGGTGTATGAAAAAGACGAAAAAGAAGAAAAAAAATGGCTATAATGTTTGTAATTACATCTATGTATCGTACTGGGAGGGAGTCTTATACGCGCACAACAGCCTTATTTGCCAAGATCCGCAACCGAGACGTCATTTATAATGCACTACCCAGAGCATACCATCCACAGCCAAGCCCCATATACACCCAGCTGAGAGTGTTTGCAGTTGATTATATGCAAACCTTTGAAGCCAAAGCGATGCTTTCTCTCTCCTGAAATACTGGCGGACCGAACCCGAGCCAGCCCACTAAGACCGAGATGGGCTTGTGTGGACACCATTCCCTCCTTTGATCAAGAAAAATTGCCGGACGACATTTGATATTTGTGCCAGCCTCTCCCCCACCGTCGACTCTACCTCCTTCTGTTCCAATTCTACCATCTAAAGGCCAAGTCCGTGGCGCTACAGGGCAGACTGGAGGGGTGGGAGTAACACGCACCTCACATTTGGTCCATTAAACAGTTCATGTATGAGGATCTCTCGTCCAGTGTGGCCTCTCTACCCTGTATGTAGCAGAGACCAATCCTCGGCCCAAGACGGTGCTACAAGTATTCTGGTGAACTTGACGATAACATCATGGGAGACGTCGTGCTCAAGGGTCACATCATGGCTCTGAAAGGTAATAATGTCGTCCTTAAAAGCCGCACCGTCGTGTTCAAGGTTCTGTCGTCGAGCCCGGCGGGCTGGCAATACAACGGTATACATACACCGGCCAGGAGTCGTGGTGCCACACGAGGGAGGATCCATCAGCTCCAGGCACCACCACTGAAGTGGTCTGCCGACAGCATTTCACAGAGATAACGACGATAACGACCTGAAGACTCATATCATTCATCTTGGTGACGTAACTCACCAGGGCCTTGGGATCCTCCTTTCATGCGCTTGTTCTCCCGCAGTCGTGAACATTTTTGTTCAACAGTATCAAAAAAATAAATGTTCACCAGCACTAAAAAAAAAAGGCTTATTGTTCACTCTCGCCAAATACCTCTGTCCAAAAGGGTCCATCATCTATCTATCTATCTATCTATCTATCTATATATATATATATATATATATATATATATATATATATATATATAT
>JAYMFT010289494.1:0-14217 GCA_038088735.1 Panulirus argus | reverse complement strand
GACTTACTTGCTTGGACTTCGGGTCTATGTATCTATGCAACTGTAAATCTCTCTCTCTCTCTCTCTCTCTCTAACTCTCACCCACAATCTCTAACGCTTCCATTTCTCCTCCCGTTACTCTCAGACCTGAAGGAGAGTGACGCCCCAGAGCACGAGGCAGTATGGCCCTGCGGGAAGTGACTCAAAAAGGCAGCTTGATGGATGTTGCCAAGAGAACCGAGGCGCTGCATACGTCTGCTGGCTGGGCCTCTAAAGGCCGCTACACATGCTCAGTTTTCCACTCAAGCTGTAACTGCGCAGGCCAAAACTGCACAGTTCTAAACTGAGCGAGTGGATGAAAAAAGTAATTGCGCAGTCTTAACTCTACGACCACAATACTGACCTGTGCGATGCACAACATTTTGGCCAACGCTTTTAAAAAATGAGCGTGCTTTAGTGGCCCTCCAAGAGCACCAATGTTGGTTCTTGCTCAGGGAGCGGAGGAGCTCAGCCGGTAACGATCACACAGGCGGTAAAGAAGCCTGGCAGGTGCGACGGCAGGGGAGACTACCCCAGCCACGCCTTGCGCCTGGCTTGTGTGCTTACGAAGAGTTATAGCGAACGTGTGTGTGTGTGTGTGTGTACATTAGGGCCTGTGTGATGGTGATCCGATGGGTGTTGAGTGAGGAACATTACAGGGTACTATGGCCTTTGGGAATCTTTGCCCAATTGCGAGCCTTTTGTAAGGGCAGCAGACCCTGTATAAGGATGTTCTACTGTGTACTGTATCTGTAATTACGTTTATGCTCCGTGCCCTAAATGGAGTACCAGAACCTGTGTGCCGATATTCAGGTGAGTGTTGTGATGCGATCAGCGTGGAGATGTGTACTAGAACCACGGATAAGGCACCACTTACTTAAGCTAGGAGTCAATAGCATTGTCGCCTTGATGTCTTGAGGCGGCTGACAAACACGAGACATATTCCTCCTAAGTGTGGTAGGAAACTCGATGTTCTTACTGCCAAACGTTAGTTAAGACACCTTCCGTCTTCCTTTTCGACACTCGTTCCTCTGAAATGAGCTTCTGTCAGAAAGATCTCTGCTTGTTTGTTATTTGTGTGTGTGTGTGTGTGTGTGTGTGTGTGTGTGTGTGTGTGTGTGTGTGTGTGTGTGAAATTCAGAAACGAATATCCATAACTTTAGTCATTTTTCTTATATATCCTCTTGACTGAACCTCTGCTTGTGTGATAAAGCAATATTCCTGTACCCCATAAGTCAATCCATCATTGTGAGAACCCTAACGTACGCATATCTAACTACGTTCACTTTAATTTTAGTATTTCTGGATAAAAGTAATTCCCCCATAGGCTGTATATTGCTCCTCCGAAAAGATATTTCCTTTAGCGGGGAAAAAATAAATATCTTACCCGATTAGATAAGCACAGGTGGACAGTATATTTTCCGCTGTCGGTGGTAATATTCGCCAAGGGTGATATTCCTTACTGGGAACAACGGTCCTTTAGAAGCATAAAATACCGAGGAAAAGCTTTTGTACATGTAGAATATATCCTTCGATTATGGGAATATTACTATACCTGGGAATAACACGCCCTGGGGTTTAATACTCATGAAATAATATCTCTTTCCTCGTATCATATTTCTCCCTTGAGGTATTATCTTAAACCAACGCAAAATATCTATCACCCTGGGAAAGACTTGGCCTACCAGCTCTGTGCATGGTGACTTGAGTCTCGCCTTAATCTGTCCATCCCTCCTGTAAACGGGCGACGCAAGGGACGTGACTAGAAGGGTGATCCATCGACCGCTGGATATCAATCAGGAGCCGTTGGTATCTCTTTTCTTTTTCCTTCTTTATCTCCGTCTATTTATTTTCTGGTTACCGGAATGAATTATCTGGGGGGAAGTATTATTTCTGTGGTGCCTGGCGGTTCTTGCGCGGCTCCGTAATCTAATCCTGTATAAAGAGAAGAGGACCTTTTTAGGAAGCCTAGCTAGCTTCTGAAAACAGCTCTCGCTACAGTTTTTTTTTGTTTTGTTTTGGGGTTTTGTTTTTACATTTTTACGTTCGTTATGACTCGCAGCAAAGGTGGAAAACGTGTGTGGAAAATTTCCCTCCTCCTGAACACTAAAATGTATATATTCTAGCTTTGTATGTCTGCCCTTCACAAAGAAAACGCAGCTACCTTAGCTTGACAAGCTCAAAAGAATGTTTTCTTTTCTTGATTAATTCTTTGAAGCGACTCTCAGAAGACAGGGTTTGATTTCATGTTGTCCTCACGGGACTCACTCGCATACCAGGACAAAAAAGTCAGTGGTATATAATACCATGTTATAATTTAATAGCAAGGCCAGTTTATCAAGAGAAAATAAATCATTCTCGGTTGAATATTTTCCTGTCTTAAACACAACGAGTGCTGATTGAGTTTGAGGGACGGCGCTGTTGTTACTGTTAAATTTTTGACCGAATTTTTGAAGTGCAATAAATTCTACCACTGTTGTGGCTGACAAGTTCTTCAACAAGACAATACTCCCATCCGTCAACAGACGATGGTACAGGCTCACAACAGGTGAATATATATTCACTCAAGGAATAGTTATCGGCAGGCGAAATCTCACCCCGAGAGTACTTACGAGTGCTTATGACGGGATTTGGTTATAATAAAGGGGTAGCGCGTAGCGCTCACCGCAGGAGAACATGGAATTACGAAGAACGAGTTACGTGTTGTCAAGTGTTATGTAAGAGATGGAGAGATTGTATGTTTGAGGTCTGATAGCCGAGCAGCCCACGCAGAAAATTATGACAGCTACCTTGGTTAAGAGAGAGAGAGAGAGAGAAGAGAGAGAGAGAGAGAGAGAGGACCGGAGCAAAGTAAGGGAGGATGATGAGACGAAAATGAAGTTGAGACGAGGTGTTCAGGAAGTGAGATGTTACGTTACGGGAGAGTACAGCATACGAGGGTGAGGAGAGAAGGTTAATGATAACGCCCACACCGACGATAAACTTATGGTGACCGAAGTGCTCAGACTTTCTAAAGGTAGGGCAGGTGCCAGTGCCCCTTTTGACACTCAGAAAGACACTTCCCCTGCAAGGGGATAGGGTACCAGTGCCCTTCCTGACCCCCAGAAAGAATCTCATGTTAAGCTTCGAAGATGAACTTTTGTAAAGGAGCAATGGGCAAGATAAACATATCAGTATATGACAGTCCCCACAGGGAGGCCCTCCCAACTTACAAACTCACGATTCAGAGGCAAAAGAGGGGGGGAAAATAGATGTAAATTTGCTCTCTTTAAAACCTTGCGTGTAAATTATAACTTGGATAAGTTCGCCATTCACGAAAAACCCTGAGTTGCCCTGAGCGTTCAGAGTCATTTACGCTGACGTGTGTATGCTGAGACAGAAACTGTGCGGGACTGATTGCTTCGTTCCTAAATCGCGAATTGACCTACGTGTGTCGGAACGAACTATGCACCATGTTGCATCCAAGGCATTCGCTCGTACGTCAGAGAAAACGGACATCAGTGGCATGACGTAGAGTGTTGTAAATTGAGATAATTCGTAAACTTGTCTCAAAAAGATATATTGTTGTAAAAATCTTGATACTGGCCTGTACTAACTTACAGGAATAGACAACCCACTTAAGAAACTTAAGGTGAAATGTTATACTTGCAGGAAAAGAGCAACCGTCTGGGGTGAGGGAAAACGCTGTGTTGTTAATATCATGACCATCTCTGAGGGATGCTAAATCCTCAAACTCTGTTGTGGCTGTTGAGAAGAAAGAAAAGAAGGAGTGAGGAAGGAGGATGAGAAAGACAAACGTTGTAAAATGCAAGGAAAGGGTGGAAGATAAAGGTGATTATAGCATGAAAGAAGAATATAACAAGAGGAGGAGAAAATGGTGGAAGAATGTGAAGAGGGAAGAAAACGGAGAGGATGAAGGGAGGAGGATAACAGAGGCAAAATTGGAGTGCCTTAGGTAAGATGAAAGGAAAAATACAGGGCCCCAGGTGAGAGAGGAAAGTAATTGGGGAGGGCCAGGAGAAATTTGAGACACGATGGAAAAAGGTGTGTACGGAAGGCAGGAGCCGAAGGTGAGGGAAGAATATAAATGAGAGGTGTGGAGTGTATGAAAGTTGGGAAAGAGGCATTTGAAGCAGTCATTAAAACACCGTAGCCTTGATGGGGACGGTGGTGCTTGCTCATCGCTCATTCTAAGGGAGATCTACTTGCCCTTTTCATATACAGGCTGATGGTATGAATGAAAAGTCCCGTCGAATATAACAAATCATGGAAAGCTCAAAAACTATAAGCCCTCCTTTGGGGAAGAGTATCAAAACTGATCAATGAATTATAGGACCACTGGATGCTGTATGCCTGACAAGAAAATGATTAAGTGAGGCTCCATAGCCTATTGGTTAATATCTCAAGCTTCTTCACTAGCGCCGGCGGTTCCAATACTGCTGTACGTCTGTACAAGTGTGCGTCCATTGCACTATATTTGTTATTCATATAGCTCCATGTTTGACTGCATGTTTTGGTAAAACGTTAACAACTGTTTAGTGTGTGAGCGTGGGGGAAATGATTTTTGAGATCCCCTTGTTTGTATATAAAGATGAAGGGTAATCGATTACTTGTAGTCAAATAATTGTTTCTCAGGTATGTGCTCCACAGCCTAATTTATAATTCGATTGCGTGTCATCGAGGAATCGTTTTTCCATCATGGGCTCCATAACCCAAACTCAAACCAACTACTGCAGTTTCGCTCTGGTATATACCACCAGCACCGTGTTATTAGCAAACAGTAACTGGCTCACCTCCCAACCCTAACCCCCTCAACTCCTAAGAGAAAGCAGATCTGCTCCTCTCTCCAAGACCCTCACATTTACCTGCCTCACCATTCCAACCATGAACAGATTAAACAGCCTTGGTCACATCACACACACTGCCGCAGACACACCCTCACTTGGAACCACTCACCCTCTTCCATCCCTACTCGCACATATGCCTTACTCTCTAAATAAAAACACCTCACTGCTCGTGAAACCTTTCCTTCCACACCTTATCTGCAACAACTTCTATGAAGCATCTCTATCAATCTTATCATATGCTTTCTCCAGATCCATAAATGCCTCTTACAAATCCCTCTTTTTCTTTAAGTATTTTCACATATATTCTCCAAAGCAAATACCTGATCCACACACCTTTTAACAATCTTACAACTACATTATTGCTTCCCAATCCAATGTTCTGTGCAAGCTACCATAATCACCACTCTTTCCCATGCGATTTAAAAGGTCCCTCCTACAAGCTAATACTTCTATAATTAAAAACATTCACCTTTGTTCCCCTTGCATTTAAGCAGTGGTACTATATGGACATTCTGCCAATCCTCAGGCCCCTTATCATGATCCTTATTTATAACTAAAGTCCTAACCAACAAATCAACAACACAGTCAAACTCTTTCTTAAGAAAATCAACTGTAATTCAATGCACTCCAGCCGCCTTGCCACATTTCATCTTTGATAATGCTTTCACCATCTATTCTCTTTTCATTAACTCAACTACCATGTCTCTCTAGCTTCGCATACTTCCCCGACCATTACACCCTAAAATCTCCCACCCTATCATCTAACGCATTCAACAATATTCACAGAACTCACTCCTCCTCTTTACCTCACCTCTGTCTGTTACCACTTCCCCATCTGCCTCCCAGTATCCACAAGCCACAGACTTCTCTCGCATATGTCCTTACACACTCTCCTAACTTCAATCAATCTCATCTTTTGCCACTCTGGTATCTCCAAGTGCACGCAGTTTCAACAACCTTTCCTCACCCACATCATTTCTTCTTTTCCGAAAGCCTCTAAAAACATTCGCCCTCGCCTCCCCAAACAATGATAAGACATCTCACCAGCTGTCCCACGTAACTCATTTATATCTAAAAGTGTCTTTTTTGCACGGCTAACATTCAGTAGATAAACAAATAATGTCCTCTTTCTTTCTTTCTTTCACACTCACCCACATATTCTGGATTTTCAACCTTCTCTTAAAACCAGGTAGTGCCGATCATCAGTCCTTTTTTCAGCATACACCTCCGTAAGCTGTTCTCCATTTTCATTCACACCACTGGGTGCCCCCATGAACTCCAATGATATTCTCAAATGCCACAATACCACTTTCCCATGCAAATCACACCCATCACTGATAACCGGGTCTCTCGCACGAAAACTGCTGATACACTCACTTAGTTCCTCCCAACACACTGGCCCCTCTTCTTCATTCCTTTCGTGCTCAGGTGCTTATGCATAAGCACTAATATATGCATGTATATAAAATATCATAATCTGCTGAATGAATTCACTTTTGCCCAGTTATCGTGGTGGATAATTTCGGGCCTTTAATAGGATTAAAAAATACGTTAAAGAGTCATGGTTTGAGAGACCTGAATAAATTATTCACTGTGAAACAAAGTTAACAGAGTTATGAAATTTAACCTTTGATTTTTTCCCCACACACAAAATTTCACCTTTCAAATTTTCTAACATGAGGCTGTGTGTTGTGTTTTATTTGAGTTAATGAGATTCGGACTGTTTTACATTTGAAATCATGTTCGTCAAACAAATGTTCGTATGTTGCATAGAAATCACATGGAGAACAGAAAGCTGGATTTTTAAAGTTTGTTTCATAACCCGAATATACGTAACTCATCACGGTGAATGAGGTACTTCATTCGGGTCGTGTGATGATAGGCGTACGTAAATGAAATGAAACTAGTCCACCCTCCTCCTCATCATTTCACTCACAACACTGTGTAACACAATAATTTTTCCTGGGTAGCAAGTGTTATTTCTTAATTGCTCATTTCAAGAGACAGGTTTTTCACTTTCTCAAAAATTTGTAAATGCTTTCCCTGTCTGTTTTTCCCCCTTTCTCAATTCTGTCTATAATTCAATTAGGGCCCGGCCTTGATGTGGACTTTTGTCCGTGACTGGAGCCTTCAACATAAGAAAAAGGTATCAGCTGTCATAAGAACAATATGACAGGCAAGAGACAAAGATAAGGGTTATCCTTGTCTATTAAAGTTTGGCGATAGAAGACTACTGTGGGGAAGTGCCAACGATCATGAGGGAGTCCAAGAACGACGTCATCTCTAAACTGTACGAGAAGCTGGACCTGTTCCCGTCAGAGGAAGACGCCGTGGCTGCCATGCTGGCCGGCACCCACGCCTTTGTTGAGAGTGCTACATACTCTCAAATCATGCTGCAAAACTGCTACCAGGTATACACAAGAGTATCTTACGTGCTATTTCATCTTAACCCAGAGAGCTCGATGGTTCAGAGTACAACCTCGACCACTGTTTGTTTGGTTACAGAGGCAAAGTTGTTGGTAACTGAATTTTGTAGGAGATGGCATATGAATACTCCAAACTAGACTCATCGTACATAGTCCTCTACCAGACTATCACAGTACTTGAACAGGATTACAATTGTGTTTTAGTTTACTTGTCTCAGACACTGTCCGGAAAAACTAACGAATTAATTCCCAAACCAAAGTTTATTCTTTTATCAAGATTTAAAATATCAGGTGTAAAGACGAAGTAGTTTAATCCACATATTTCTCTATTACATGATAGCGATTAGGTTCTCAATCTTGTACCTTCTGTAAGAGTGATAGCAAAATATACCATCCAGTAAACTAGGTTGAAGTAATCATATACTGCATGCTACAAACTTCATCACGAACGACTTTCTTTGCCTCTGTTACTAAAAAATCAGAAGTTCGATACATGATGAGAAATGAAACAAACTTGATTGTCAATAAATTTTAGATATTCACTCTATAAGAAGTATATACGATCTCGGTAACCTTGACAAGTATATTACGGATTGTATAAGTTTTGTAGCCTTTATGTGTGTTGTATATAAATTACACTGTAAGTCATGGAACTGGGATTCGTGAAAATTAAATGAGTACAAGGCCAATAATGTGATGTCCAACGCTATTAAGGTGTCCACATGGTACACGGTGAGGGAACAGTTGTTTCCTGTGCGGGTTTCATGGTACTTCCCTAAGCACACACCCTGGAAGTACAAGTTTGACCAGGGCATCCGACGGATGGTGGAGGCTGGCCTCGTCCAACACTGGGTTAAGGTGAGGCACTCAGTGTGTGTGGTGAAAATTGATGAACTTCATTCGGGGTGGTGAAAATTGATGAACTTCATTCGGAAATGATTGGCCCTCATAGTTATGGTTATGCATTGCAAAGGCCTCTGTTAACTTCTTTTACCGTTATTTCATGTTCATTTCAGGAATATTTTGTGTTATATGAAGAAAGTCAGTCACTGAAGAAAATTACATCTTAATGATTTCCTTGAGCCTTCTACTTACACATATTCTCATCAAAAAGTTACCTGAAAGGGAATAACCTATGAAAACCACATTCATTTCCTAAGGACGTAAAGGTATCGTCTTTACAGGTGGAGATGGAGTCACTGTTGGGGTGGGGCTGGGAGCGGCAGCAACAGGAGTCGACAGGGAAGCGGACCAACATGTTCCTCAGCCTCCAGCACCTCCAGTGCGTCTTCTACATCCTCATCCTCGGCTGGGCCGCCAGTGTCACCGTGTTCCTGCTGGAGTTGCTCAGACACTGCTGCTCTCGCCGTTAAGAGCCAGGCACTACTTGGAGCTGTTCAGGCACCGCTGCTCTTGTTAAGAGCCAGGAACTTGCTGGAGCAACTCAGGCAATGCTGTTCATGTCGCTAAGAACCGCACTTTGCTGGAGCTGCTACGGCATAGTTGTGTTGAGGCTAAGAGCCAGACACTGGTAGTGTTGCTTAGGCATCATTGTTCTCTCCGTAAGAAGGCAGGCGCTACTACTGTACCAGCACCAGTGCTGATAGGATCCTGACACTATTAAGGCTGCTTAGGTAATGTTTCTCTCATCGCCAGGTGTCCGTCACTAGTGGTGTTGCTCGGGTACCAGTGCTCTTGCCGTTAATACAGTGGCACTTCATTGATATTTAAGACACTATTAGTCTCATAACCAAGCACAGCTCACTACTTACACACCACTGCTTTTATGTTTAACGTGTCAAACATTGTTCCTTCACAGGCCACCGGGAAATATAGAACTCTGTTGATAAAAGGTCACACTTCCTGGTCTTAGTAATAATCAATTATTAATTAGCACAAAACACTCAGATGTCGGTCCACACGTGTGCTACAACGTCCTGGTTCTTTTTGAGTCGGAATTTTCATTGTTTCATTTGAGCACGAGATACAACGTTTAGCAGTCAGTATAGTTAACAACTGCAGTTTATAATCTTGAGAAAATATATTCATGTTTGGATCAAATGTAGCATATTTTGCAGTCACGTCTCATAGAAGTAGGCTTACAGTAGTTATACTTGATTTTTCTAGTGCTGTATAGTTCAATATTCAAGTCAACTATGTATATGCTTGTGAAAAGAATTTAATAGAATCAGTATGGCCAAGAAAATTAACTAAGGTTGCTGTGTTGGATATCGTAATAGCAGGTGAAGAAAGGCACTGGAGTACCACTGTAATATTAAGAAGCACACTCGTAATGTAGATCTGATGTGAGCTGTGATTAATGGTGGGCGAGCAGACCAAGCCACAGAGATGAGTAACTTGACTAGTATACTAAAATGGGTGGGCTCCCCTATACACAGGTAAGGGTGGGCCTGTCAATACAAAAAGAGAAGTGGGCTATCCTCAATACAGGTAAGGGTGGGCTGGTCAGTACACAGGCATGAAATGATTAACCATTTCACAGACAGTGACTCCCCTTGACCACTCCGAGCGTCATTCTAAGTGAAGGCCACGTTGCTCTAGTAACTTTAGTTTAATATAAAGCACATCACTCTCCTCTTGGGAAAAATTTTGACTCCAGGGTCAGATTTCATCTTCTTTGACGGAATACACTGTGGTGATTATACTTTAGATAAAAATCAGCATTAATTTCTAGGTAAGTAAGTAAGTAAATCAATGTCAGGAAGTGTTCATCTCTTTCTGAAAAAGAGAATTTGATTTTCTGTAGGTTATCCAAGGGCCTAATAGCCTGGCCGGGTCTGAAAACGAGGAGATTCGACTTTCCTTTAATAATCATTCCTTTATGATTTCATGATTGTCAAACATACCAGGTATTTAGAAATGTTCAAAGCTTGTGTAGTTACATTTAGAAATAAATACTGTGTATGCTAGACATAGTTTCATTACATTACCCAAAGAACCCAAGGGAGGGGTGGAGGAGGAGCAAGAATATTTTGGCCTAAGGGTCCTACAATCCTTAATACGCTACTGTTGCAGGCAAAGGATTATACACTTATGACCTGTACCAAAGTGTATGACCTTGCTTGCGTGGATAAGAGAAATTCGCTCTCGCTTTTGCAGTTACGAACAGGAAGGTGAGTTTTTAGTGGAAGATAAGATGTATTAAGGAAAATATAAGTACAATTCAGCCACAATCAGCACGAAACCAATTTCAATCGGTGTCTTTTACACCATGGTTTATTATATGACTGTAGAACTGGACCACGAAAAGGCTTTGTATTAAGCTGTCAATACCCGTGTCGGTGTACTGACTGACGTGAGCATTGTTGAGGGAAATGATACCACTGAAATACGTCAAATGCCTGCAAGGTTGCAACAGGCGTATCCAGAGGACCTGGAGGACTGCTTCCCTGATGAAGTCCTTCATTATGTTCAGTACACAAAGGACAAGTCACAAGTGATGAGAAGACCCTTTACATGCACTTTGTGAACTAGACACTTCACAACTGAATATGATTTTCCAACAGAAGAGTTTCTTTGAAATTTTATGTGACTATTATAGCGTTAAATGCGGGAGGAGTTCGAGGTATAAGATATTAAGAAACAACGATTCCACATCAGAGTTACTGAATGTTAATCCAGCATGCTATCGACTCCGTGACCAACTTCTATATGTGTATACAGTGTTACAATTTCAAGCTTATTTTAAAGTGTGAGAAATTGATGGTTTTGATCTGGTGCCTGGGGCCGCAAGGTAGCGTAACTCTCTCACGGTTGTTATACGTGAAACTATGTATGAAGTGTTGTGTTTAAGTTGAATTCTAATTTTATTTTGTATCTTTGGCTTTCGTACGTGTTCTTTGCTTTGCTAGTGACCTTTGATCGTACGGCTGGCATATGTGTCCGACCAAGGAAGATATATTTGAGAAAAATTACTCCCCCACACTGATGTGTCGTCAATCTAGCGCGAAAGTCGATATATAGTACTGTGTGTATTCTAGTTGCTACCTCAGCGGTCAGTTAGCATCACAATAATCGGTTGTTGTGTGACTCGTCTGCTCTGATGTCAGTTTATTTTGATAGTCTCAGCAAAAAGCTGGTGGCACATATCATGACATAGGTTTACGTGGATGAAAGACCCGCTCTTCATGCAGAAAAAGTAGAACCATACACAATCATCTCAAGTTCCACCAAGTTTCGAAAGTTGCCGATAGTTAGTGTTAATGGTTACAGTAGCACATATAAATCGCATTTGCATCTATACAGTGATCAAAATCAAACAAAGCTTTGATTATCAGATTAGATAGTTTTCTCAAGTTCATTTTACACAGTGTCACTAACAAAAAAAAGTTTAGTCTACGATAACCGTTCTCTACGCTCTCCTTTACAAGTTTCGAGCTTAACTAAAAGATGGCGTTACTGGCAATATTTGACAACGTCTTAAAGTTTTCTTAACATGGAGTAGTTACACTTCTTAAATAGATTTTCCTTTGTTCAAATTTGTGACGTTTGTGTCAGTTAATCCGGAGCACTGGCAATGTAAGGATGTTTCCAGTGTGTCTGTGTTTGTACAACTGTTTTAAACCCGTTATAAGGTAGTGTTACCTCAGAGTTGCGGTGTGAGAACTGTTGACATACCAGTTGATATAAGAAGAATGGCTAATAATCCTAAAGCAACCCCACTTGGTGTACAGACACTGTAAAAATGCAAACATTCAGTTCTTGACTCCATGACGATTTCAAACGTTCGTCACAATAGGCAGCAAATGGAGGCCAAACATATTTATGTTACTATATTTAGATAGAGAAGTCGTACTGAGGATGTTGGATGACCATGAAGGGGTAAGCAAGTTTTCGTTGAAATCATAGCGGTGAATCACTAAACAAGACTTCGAAACCCAGGAGCAAGTGGATGGAGTTGTTTCCGTGTAATTTATCGTCAAATCCTTATCATACTTTACTTCTGGTGAAATTTATAAATAATATAAGTGAATAGTTATGTAATCTATAGATTATTTAGAAGCTATAAGTTTTTACGTATGAATATTAACATTATTCTTTTATCAAGTTATTCAATGTCGAGATATCTACTTTTTCTTATATTTAAAGGAAACTCTAGATGAGCTTTTCAAGATCATTTTTGTGGAAAAAATTGATGTAATTCTTAATATCATATTGAACGTATTTTAACAGAAAAGATGTAATTATGTTTGGCAGCAGCGTGAAGCACATGAAGACCGCGAAACCCTGAGCGGGTGGGAGTCATCCGGTCTAAGACCTGAGAGTGTTAACACACCCCTGGATTCCAGCCGAAGTTTTCACATAAACTTTTACATGTTGTGTTTATATTTTTGTGACGTCTCCTGATGTTGTTACGTTCCTGTTGCATGACAGGTCTGCCTGATGGTTTATACTTCAAAATTATTTATGTAAGCATTTTTTTTTTTTTTTGCAGTTTAGTTCAAATAATGTATCTTTTGCTTTATATACGTGGAAGTTACCTTAAATTTGTACGATTTTATAACTTTTTATAAAATTCAATCTTACTGAATGATAATTCTTCTTTCTTAACAATACTGCCATTCATGACCCCTTGATATTCCTTACATTTAGTAACCTGTTGCCTTCTACTGCTGTACATCCCAGTTGTCTTCTGCCGCACATTCGGGTTGTCGTCTGCCGTACATTCGGGCCGTCGTCTGCTTATGGCTCCAAGGTGTCTTCTGCTACGCCTTCAGCTTTTCTTCTGCTGCACCTCCAGGCCGTCTTCTGCTATACACCCCTAGTTTTCTTTTGTTGAACCTCTAATTTGTCTTCTGCTTTACCTCCGTGTTGTCTTCTGCTCTATCTGCAGTTCGTTTTCTGCTATGCCTCCTGGGTGTCTCTAACTGTACCGTAGGTTTTCATCTGCTGTACATTCAGTTTGTCATCTTTTGTACATCCAGATCATCATCTACTATACACTCAGATCATCTGCTGAACCTCCATGTCGTCTTCTACTTTATCTGCAGTTCGTCTTCTGCTATACCTCCATGGTGTCTTTAACTGTACCCCAAGGTTGTCATCTGTAATGGATCAAGATCATCATCTACTTTACGCTCAGATCGGCTTCTGCTGTAACTCCAGGTTGTCGTCTGTTGTACTTTCAGGTTTTCTGCTGTACCTGCATGTCGTAGTCTGCTCTACTTGCAAGTCGTCTTCCGTTGTACTTCCAGACTGCCTTTTGTTGTACTTCCATGGCGTTTTCTTCTGTAACTTCAAATTGCCTTCTGCTGCACCTCCAGGCTGTCTTTTGCTGTACCCCCAGGATATCTTTTGATGCACCTTCAAGGCGTTTTGTGCTGCACCCCCAGGTTATCTATTGTTTTACCCCTAGGACGTCATCTGTCGCACCTCCAGGCTGTCTTCTGTTCATCCAGGTTGTCTTCTGCTGTGCATCCAAGGTGTCTTCTGCTGCACCTCCAGGTTGATCTTTATTGTACATTTATGTTCTATTCTTCTGAACCTTCAGGTTATCTCCTCTTGTACTTCCTCTTCGTCTTCTACCTTACCTCCAGTTGTCTTCTGTTGTACTTCCAGGTTGTCCTCTGTTGTACAATCCTCTTGTCGTCTGCTGTACCTCCAAATTGGCATCTAATTTACCTCCAGATTCTCTTCTGCTATACCTAAGGGTTACTTTTTACTATGACTCCAAGTCGTTTTCTGCTGTACACTCGGGATGTTCTCTGACCAACACCCAGGTCGTCATCTAATGTTCCTTTAAGTTGTCTTCTGGTACCTCCAGGTCATCTTCTGCTCTACCTTCATGTTAACCTCTGCTGTACCTCTGAGGCCTGCTTTGCTGTACCAGTACACCTGACGTCACCAATATCAGCATGACGTCATCTGACCCAGCGTGTCAGGGTCAAGCCCCTCTGTACATCGGC
>JAYMFT010289483.1:0-10382 GCA_038088735.1 Panulirus argus | reverse complement strand
TCTCTCTCTCTCTCTCTCTCTCCCTCTCTCTCTCCTCTCTCTCTCTCTCTCTCTCTCTCTCTCTCTCTCTCTCTCTCTCTCTCTCTCTCTAGCCGTCTGTTCCATTGCGTCTCTCTCGCTGTATTTCGCATCACTCTTTTTTTTCTCACTGGTGTTTATGCCAGTGTTCTTCGTCCCACTCCTGCCATGCCTGAATACCTTTCTTCTTATTCCTCTCACAGCTCTTTACTATTCCTCCTGCTGCCCACCTTACCACTCCTGCGAGTACCCACCTCTCTCAGTCACAAGCCCATAGCATCACCGGTGTTCCACCTGAAATGCGAAACATCATTGCATTCCAAATTATGGGAAGCATGAAGACTCTGACGTGACATTGACCATTCAAGTTTCCCTTCATAGCAAAATAAAATCTCTCCTCCATATGTGCTTTACTGTTCCAAAAATGTCTCATTTGTGGTCTTTCTTGCCAGGTTCCTAATCCTGTCAGAATTCCCTCCCGTGGTAAATGATCATTTCTGATCATTTATTTAAGGCTAATACATTTTTCCATCGCCCTACACCCCTCTCAAGTTCCTCTCGCGTTCACTTAAAATCATTGTATCATTTCGTGGAGTAGATTCGCTAGTGGCATCGAGCATCATTTATACCAAGAATTTTATTTGGTAAGGAGTTGAAGATAGAAATGGCGAAACATTGCAACCATTATATATGGAAAGTGATTGTTGTATGAAGGTAGATCTTGACTCTATCATGCAATTGCTCATATGTACGGCACACGAATGCAGGCAGTTCTACTCTTATGGGGGCCCATCTCTTCAACTTCATCAAAAACCTTTTTTAAACTTTTGCATGCCGTCAGCACTCACGGTTTCATCACTCGGTACATCTCATTCATCCACTACTAACATTATAGTATTGTAAACATATGCAGGTAAGTGTCGACACCCTCAGGCAAGTCATCCTCACAGACCAAGAAGAGTAATGGTTCCAGGTACGCACCCCTGCGGCACCCCACTGGTGATCTCAATCCATTTTGGGAAGGTTCCTCTGGCATACGTTCTTTTGACCCCTTCCTCTAAGATACTCTTCTGTCCGCGTGACACAGTATCAGATGCTTTGTGGCAGTCCAGCGTCGAGGTGTTATTTCATCGTGCATGGTCTTCATTATTTTGCATTTTAGTCTGGTTGAATTTCATCAGCCATGTGAAAGATCAGTTGTGGTGTTTCTCAAGGTCTCCCTGTAAGTTGATAGGGACAGCACGTCCTTATATCATGCACGGTAAGGACAGTACGTCCCTACATTATGTATGATAAGGACAGTATCTCCCTCCACCATACACGCTGAGGACGGCGTCTCCCTGTATCACGTACGAATATGTCCTTGCGTCATATACGGCCAGGACAGTACTTTAGTGTTCTTCCGTCATGCTGGAGGGTGAATATTATCCTTCCGTGTCATGCACGTTTAGAACAATATGTCCCTTACGTTATGCCCGACTGAATAGTATATCATTAAGCCATGAACCTCCGGGGCCAGTATATCCTTGCGTCACGCGCTCGCTAGAAACAGCCATCTCCCCACTCTTATGCGCCGGAACGGCTAGCTTATTATCATGGCACTAAACACGCCTTCATAAAACGTAACCGGTTCTTTAAGCTTGTGGTGCAAGGATGTACCTTCATATAGCAACGAGTGCTTAGAAATCTAATAAACTTAGCTTCTCTGCCACCTTGGGACACGCAAGTAGAAAGCGGCATATGTCTGAACTATTCGTCACTACAGTTGAACTACTGTATCTCAATCGTTCATGAACAGTAAGTAAGGAAAGGGACACTCCCAGAAGAGATGTCGGTTGGACTGGTGTGGACGGTGGACCTACGCCAAGAGGATGGGGACGTTAATCCTCCCCAGCGCGTTGTCCCACCAGACCCATTGGCACCGACAGTCCCCATGACCAACTCTTGCATGGGTTCCAGATTTAGTGTTCACAGTCATTCTTGTCTTAACTTGCAGGGGTGTGTTCCTCTAAGGGACCTCTCAGGTTCTGGATTTGGATCCTGCTCCTTTACACAGCGCAAGGCACCTGGCTCTGAGGTCTGCATGGGAATAGATGGTTAACCGTCTCTCTCCATCAGGGTCAGGACTTACAAATCCTCTCCCAGAAGTTAAGATTCAACCGCTCGGAAGATCATCCCTCAGGTCTGGAGTAACGATGCCCCTCACTCGCTCGAGGGGGGGGGGGGAAATGATACCTAAGAACAAACAACTAGCCCACCCCGGAAAGCTCCCTCCTTAATAACCAATTAGACTTAATTTGACTCTCAAACAAAGTCGGCAAAAAAGTGACCCACGGATGGAGGAGAGGAGAGGGGATAAGGTTGGGTTGGCGGAGAGAGACGGAGGAGCCTTCCCCCTCGCGTTCTTAGCCTTCTTGCAACAGAAGGGCGATTAATACGGTTCTATCGCATACTTCAGCAAGCTGTTTACAGCCCCGGGGGTAATCTAGGCGCTGGCATAAACGTCCTTCACGCAGAGCGGTTCCAACATAAAGTCAGGGAGTTACGAGCATGTTGTTGCCAACTGGTTGATTCACTCGGTACACACACTGCCTGGCCCGCACAGATCATCTTTCACGTTGCAGGCCTTTCTACGTATTATGGCCGGTGACTGGCCCACATACTGCTTCTTAAGTCCTCCATTTTTAACGCACATGTAATCAAGTTGACCTTCTGCCTCTTGGAGACGTCGGGTCTAAGTTACATGAGTAATAGTATGTAACGTTATATATTATTATTATACAATACTATATAACCATGAGTCACAAATTACATTTGGCACCCTGGGAACTGCCGTGCGTATTTCTGAGAATTGTTCTGACGTAGCGGCAAAGGACGGGGAGAGACTAACGCCATAGGCTTGCCACTGACTGAGGGTTGAGGGAAAGGAGGGATGATGGGTTGTGGTGTCCATCTTGGAAGAACTGCAGACAGTTGCGGCAAAACTTTAAAAGCACGTCCCTTGATTTGATAGTCTCGAGGGTTTGTGTCGTCCAGTGCAACAGAGACGTTCTCACACCAACGTACGTCACTCTAAAAACGTCGGCGTCCCTTTAGGTAAAGAGAGAGCAATGTAAACATGGTTATTTCCAGTGATTATTAGACTGTGTGTTTCTGTTTGTGTGTGTGTGTCGCGCGCGGACATTAGTTTTATGGTCCTGTTAGACAAAATGCAACAGTGTGTTATCACAGGGCTTCCCAAGGAGCTGTGGGCATCGCATCTTTATCTTTTCGTAAACACTTGCGAGTCCTGGGGACTCCAAGCAACAGGTGTATAGCATTGAAAACTTTATCGTTTCCTGGAAACGAGATGGTTCTTAGCGGAGAATTCATCGTGCGTTTTATTATCATTATCCCTTTATTTCAGTAATTGAATTCAGCTGGAGTTATGGATTGCTGTATGTAAGTCACGATATGATTGATATATCGCTGATCATATCATATTCGGGTATCATGTCAAACATGCAACATTATACTTGTTAAATATCAGTGTCATTGTTATATTGTGTATACTATTTCACACATATTCGTTTGATTTTTTTAACCCTCAAATTTTGCTGGTGAGAACCGTAACTGAACACAGAGTTTTGAGCAGTCAAGTCACTCGTAGAAATCCCGTGGGGTGATAATTGAAGTAAATATCAAAATCTCTCACCCGGATTCGAAATAGATCGATCATGCCAGTAACAGAAATAGTCAAACAGATCGATAGATACACACGTACGTGCACACATGCATGCATAGGTGAAGTCATCATCAGAAAGCTATTGCTTCAAGATTATTTGATACATCTTTGGTTACTGAGGTTTGGATGAGAAATACCTTAATCGTCTTTCCCAATTCTTCATGGGCTAAGATCATTCGCGCCGCGTTCCTCACCACTAAAATGAGAGATTGGGTTTGCTTAATGTGTTGACGATGGCAACAGACGCTCATCATCTAAATTACTCCAGATTGTGTCCTCGCTACTAAGCCCTGGTGTAAACGTATCTGTTTATCTAAAATTGAGCATACATCTCTTAAACTTTTGTGTTCAACTCTAGTGTGACTCTCATTACTGTATTCATTACACTCTCATCAGTATTGTAACTCTCACTTATGTATGCATTACGTTCTCATCTGTATTGTAACGTATTGTAACTCTCACTTCTGTACTCGTTACACCATTATCTGTATTGTGGCTCTAACCTCTGTACTCATCATACTCTCAGCTTTATTGTAATTCTCACTTCCGTATTTCTCCAGAGTCTCTTCTGTATTGTAACTCTCATTTCTGTATTCAAAATACTCTTAGCTTTACTGTATTTTTCACTTCTGTATTTCTCCTGTGTCTCATCTGTATTCTGACTCTTACTTCTGTATTCATCACACTTTCATCTGTATTGCAACTCTAATTACTGTACTCACTACACTCTCATCTGTAATGTGACTCTCACTTCTGTATTTATCTGCTTATAAACTTACCAAGGCTGTATCATCGGTTGACTGCAGTAATTATTTCGTTTTGGAGCTGCTGCTTACTGTATTTATGCCTATTGTATTCATAAATCTTTTGTCGATTGCTGTAATTGATTGATTCACTGTTTTTTACAAGTCGTGTCTTTAATGTTGTTTTTCGTGTAGGTAATTTTTTTTCACTTGTGTTATCATCTCCCTGTTACGTCTGCTTCTTGATGAGTTATCATCTCCCTGTTACGTCGACCTACTAGTTGTGTTATCTTGCATATTTCTCTATCTTTCTGCTGTGTTATCTAACGTCTGTTTTTCTGTTGATTTTGTCTGCCTGTTGAGTTTTCTTCCTGTTGCGTCTATCTTCCCGTTGCCTTCCCAGCTGTGTCTGTCTTCCTCCCTTCTGTTTTTTTTCCGTTGCGTCTGCAGAACGTATCTATTCACCCTTTTCCTTCTCCTTGTCTTCATCTTACATTTTCTTCTTCCCTCTACACAAAGTCTCTTCTGTCCCAAACACAACATCTTTCTTCTCTTCCTTTTCTATACATCTGATTATATTAGTCCGTTACGTCTCTTTTGTCCCCCGCGCACCAACGGCTGTTCCTGCTCCATCTTATATCTCGAGCGTTTGATGCCATGCCCCCCCCCCCCAACCCCCCATCTTTATCTATGGCAAGAGCCTCTTCTCCCTCCTCTCTCCCCGCCCTCTCCCACTTACTCCCTTAGCTGTCCACCCACAAGGCCTGTATGACTAACGCTAATTACGTCGCCAACGACGGTAACTCAACGTCGCCAGCTTATACCTGACACTTGGGGGCTCGTTAAGACGTCCTTCCCTGATGTATCTACTCGATATGTCACTCCCATATATCTGTCAGATCATATATGTGTGTCCAAGTCAGGTATATATATATATATATATATATATATATATATATATATATATATACATACATACATACATAAATATATATATATATATATATATATATAAAGAATAAAGTGACCGAAAGTACATGTTCATTTTGGTGGCGTATTGGGTTGGCAGCAACATATCGCATATTCTTTCCTAGTTTTTGTACTTACAATACTTAAAAGTACTTAAGACGATGCTTTGCCAAAAGTCAGGCCTCGCGCGTAGCGCTAACTGCAGGAATATCCAGACTCTTATGAAAAATGATTCGTATGTTATATATTGTTAAGAGCCAACGTGCAAGATGAAGGGAATTTGTTTATGGACTTTCTGTCACCAGCTCACGTTTGGGTGAGGTAGAAAAAAAAAGAGGCAGCTACCTGGGGCCAAAGGAGTGACACTTGACAGCCACTGAAGTGCTGGCTCGCCGCACAGCCGTCAGCTAACCCTCTCTGTACCCAGGCGGGTAGTGCTGGTAGCGCCTACCTGGTCGGTGGATGCCTACCGTCTACTATCGAGAGAGAGAGAGAGAGAGAGAGAGAGAGAGAGACAAACAGACAGACAGACAGACAAAAGTCATCATGTGACTAGCAATCATTATATGAAACCCATAAAATGAGCTAATTTAGTGTTCACAGACAGTTACCCTCTTATGTAACTAATTAAGGTCATTAACATATCTCCGAACGTAATTGTGTGAGTTACTTGTTTGCGAAGGTGATGACAGTGATTCATCTCCGTGTGGGCAGACATTTACAGCGATTTATTTTCCCACGTCAGCAATTAAGGCGATTTATCGGACGGTGACAGAGAAAAGAAAAAAAAATATAGCGATTTACCTGTAAATGTCAGAAATTTTTTTTTTCTTTTTTCCTCCCATGATGGTAATAGTGAAGATATTTACCATTCAACATTAGCAATAATGTGGATTTCCCGATCGCTGTCAGCAGCGGTGGAAATTCTGAGGTCCTTTTTTTTTCTATAAATATAGGGATTTTACCTACGTGGTGATTATAGGAAATTACCCGTGTCAACGATTATAGGGCAGTTACGTTATTGTGGAGACAATTATAGCTGTTTGCCCTCCCGCGGGAGTAATGACGGTGGGCATCTCCCCCTCCGTCAGGAGATCGACAGCCTAGGTAGGGGGTCGGGTCTCTGAGGGAACGTCTACGAGATAATCATACGGGCATCAGGAGGAGGAGGAGGTGGAGCACTCCACCTCAAACTTCCCAACTTCTTCCTTCTTCGGCCTGACGCCCGCCGTGAGCCCCGCCGGCCAGGAACCGTTTGGCCAAGCGTATATATATATATATATATATATATATATATATATATATATATATACTTTTGACCCGACGTGACCTTGGGAACATCCCCTGAAACGGAGATAAGAGATAAAGGGATGGTACAAATTTGCGAACATGCTGCATGCTGTGATACAGCGAATATACAACAGCAGTAATTCATTCATTATTTTCTATCCTCTTAGACTATCCCTTCGTCTCATTCTGTAATATTCCTCATCTCTTCCTTGATACGTCTCGTCTGATGTGTTTTGAGAACTATAGTATGGAGGTCAGTTTGTGGTGGTCGAGAGAATACGTGAGACATATTTCTCAGGTTTGATCACCTGATACTCTAAGGAACTCGACTATATCGTGACCTCCTGCAGGGTCTTATCAAGATGGCGGGTGTAGTGGATCTGAACACGACAGTGACTCCTGGAGAGGCTATTTAAACGAATGATTCTCTGGACCTGAGCCTCGTAGGAGTTTTGGAGAGGCAGTCTATATAGCAGACTACTGTATTCCTCATTACAACGGTAGCTTTTCAAGAGACTGAACATAAAGCAAGTGTATATGATCTGGGTGTCAGCGTGCTACCAACTCGTGGGTGAATACTGGCACATCAGCACCTGAGTCGTCTCTGTGCTCTCTCTAGGTCCTCCTGCTCTAAGGAACTCTTCTCTATCCCCTCACTTTCGTTACATCTGTCGATGAATAGACGAACAACGCTTCGTATTTTTTCCTGAAGGCTGGAGTACCCAAGGGCTTTTGTTCTAGGCCAAGTCTGTTTCTCAGGTATTATTCATCTTCCTGTGTTTCCTACAAACGACACAAGTTGATATGCTAACAACACCAAACCTCTGGATAGATTCTTTAACTCCTTTGACCAATATACCACGCCCCATCTTCCACCAGACCACCTATGTTGTCACCTCACTCAGTATCTCATCTCACGGTCATTATGCATTTGAGGAAACTCTAACGATTCACATTCAACGCGTCGTGAACCATTAACTAACTATATCCGAAAAGAGGACCATTTCTGAGATATCTCTTAACTATAACAACGCCCCAACTTCACTCGCTGCCCAGATGGACTTCATTAAAAGGATCATGGCCCAACATCTCTCCCAGTACCAATATTCTTAAACGCCCAGATTCTCTGCAAATATTCTGACTCGTCTGGTTTAGGTCCTTGTCCTTTGTTTTCCTATCGTTTTCCAGCTGGTCTCTTGTTAAAAAAAAAAAAGCCATCACACACTCGTCCCTACATAGAATACTATTGCCACAAACGGGGAGGCAAAGTCTCGTAGTCCTTTGCTCCTCTTCATTAAATCTTGGCTCTCTTCTCTCTCTCTCTCTCTCTCTCTCTCTTTCTCTCTCTCTCTCTCTCTATCTATCTATCTATCTATCTCTATCTGTCTATCTATCTATCTATCTCTATCTATCTATCTATCTGTCAATCTTTCTGTCTATATGTCTATCTTTCTATCTGTCTATCTATCTATATATCTTTCTCTCTGTCTGTCTGTCTATCCATCTATCTATCTATATAAGAAAGAGGTAAAACAAAAAGATGCGCCGAGAGCGGTGGTGGTGTATGCTGTCAGCAAGAAAGACGGAGGCAAGAGTTACAGTTGCAGCAAAAGGTAATTACCGAGTGAGACCAAGAGCAACAGAAAGAAAAGAAAACGAGAATGACGCAAGGATATTAAAAAGGATTTCGCCATAAAAGAAAATGGTGCGAGGAGTTGCATTCAGCAATAATATGAAAAATGCTGGAAGAAGTACCGTAGTTCGTGACTGAAATGGGAGCTTGTGGGAGACTGGGTAGAGTACTACCAGGTACTACAGCTGATTACAGCAGTCAGCGTCTGAGAGACTCGCATGAAGGAGTTAAGAACACGAGACGAACGGCGTGATGTCACGAGCAGAATGGCTAGGCTGCTCCTGCGCGTGATTGCAACCGCGATTAAAAATGTCACCGTCGGCGAGGCTGTGTCATCGTCTGCTTGTTGACGTGAGGGAAAGGAGAGAGTACAGTCCCCTCGAAGAACTTCCCACGCCAATGGGGAGGCCTTCATTTCCCTGCTGCTGGAAGCAGTGCAGCTTTGGAGGTACAGCGGCTCCTGGAAGGGAGGTCTTGAAGTAAGACCCAGAACCCCTTCAAGAAAGGGGTTCCGGAGCAGTTGAAGATGAAATGACTAGATATGCATCTGACACCAAGATCTTCGACGTGACTCTTGTAACGACGAAGCGCCAGGAATAAACGAAAAATGGCTTCATTTGCGCGCACATTCACTTCTTAGCTGTCATGTATAATGGACCGAAACTGGAGCCCCACGAACCCTTCTGTGGTTTCCCCAGGCCGCTTCATATGCCCTGGTTCGGCCCACTGACAGGCCCTGTGCCTTCCTCCTGATCTCCTGCCGCTTCCCAAAGCGTTCTTTCCCCTTGAACGTAGTTTCACCCAGAGCCAGAACATCTGGGTTCCTCTTCGCAAACATACTACCTATCTCTACCTTCTTGTCATCTATAAACACTCGGGTAACTCCAGCATGAGCCTTCGAGCAGGGTCAGCATTCCTCGCTTGGCTCCTCCTCCTGTTCCATCTTTTAGGAATGAAGTACAAAGTGGAAAGGTGGGAAGGTTGCGATCTCTTACTTCTGCCCCTTTAAGTTGCCTTTTACGACACCAGGGAAGGCAAGAGCTGTTGTCTCTCTCCTTTATTCATATATATATATATATATATATATATATATATATATATATATATATATGATGACGTTAGAAACAAATAAACGTGGCGATATAACGAGCCACAAGAACTAAAATACTCCACTTAGGCGCTTAACGAACCACACCAAATTAAGACAGCTACACGACCCCGCAACACTATAGAACACGATCGTGCATCACAACTCGAGAAAGAGAGAGAGAGAGAGAGAGAGAGAGAGAGAGAGAGAGAAAGGAGTCGTAACGCCGCGAATAAATGAACACCCAGTGAGAAAGTACGATAATGGATGGGATGGGAGCAGTGTGAGAAATAACTTGGGGAAGAATGAGAGAGGAACAACTGGATAAACATCAGATATACGATACATCGCGAAGGAAAAAAAAAAAGAAAAGAAAATAATGAGGATAAAAAAAGTCCTGTAATGGAGACGTATTATTAGAGGAGGGCGACCAGCAACGCAGGAAGCGAGGAAGGCATTAATATCAATAACGACTCATCTGGACGGCAAACACAGCCAGACAAAGACCAACAATGAGTCTCGTTTGTCCCCCTAAGAGAGACGGGACAAAGACCGGGTGTCCAGTGTCCATTCTGAGGCGCGCCCCTAAGAGCTGACCGCTCGCACAATGTCCGTGGCCGGCCGTGTTTGGCCTGTCCACACACACACACACACACACACACCCGAGGTGGTCAAGCTTTATACGAGTCGACAGGGGGAGGCGTAAAGAGAACGACTTTTGAAGACGTGTTTGGAGGGAAGGCAGTGTTGGAGCCTTTTATAAAGGGTGTGAATCGTCGAGATGTTTTGAAAGATGTTTGTACCGAGTGTGGTAAGCTTTATGTATAGCGTTTCGTATCAGATGATTAATATATATATATATATATATATATATATATATATATATATATATGTGTGTGTGTGTGTGTGTGTGTTATT
>JAYMFT010289472.1:0-10382 GCA_038088735.1 Panulirus argus | reverse complement strand
GTAATATACACTCCCTCTGAATAATATGCACTCCCCTCCCTGTGTATATTATACGTGTAATATGCACTCACCTACCTGCCTTGACCTCATTTCGAATATTTTGAAAATGCATAACGTAAAGGAAAGTAATCATATAATTATTCAGCTGCAAATTATTGTATAGTTACTTGATTGTTATATAACTGCATATAGACAGAGAAGATTATCGAGAGAGTCAAAGTCAATGGTCTGAGCTATCATGAATGAAACGTTTTCATTTGATTATAAGTTAGGTTAGGTTAGGTTAGTATTTATCAATTAAAGATGTTATCAATGAAAGTATTCCTGCTCCAAAGACTGACTAGGCTGTTTAACACGTAAATATATTTTTCATTATCTATAACCTGTAATATGAAATAAGTGAGTGTATGAAATGGTGGTATTATTATGAATTATGAATACAAAATATGATAATGCACAGGCAAAATACAAAGCAAATTACAATAACAGTTTAATAATGGTATAATTAGTCTGTAGTTCTTTTGTAAGTATTCATCAATTTGTTTTTAGGATTTATCAACAAAAGAAATTTGTCAATAGGAGTAGCTCTATTCCACACACTCTCTTGGCTGTTGTACAAGTAAATATTTCTATATTTCTACTATACAAAGGGTTTGTTAACAAAATGTATGAGAAATATTTATACATTTCTACTACCCACGACGTTGGCTGGGGGGAGTGCAAATAATTCAAGGTTAGCGCTAAAGAAAATATATAAAAACGACTGGGGGATTGGAGATTATACGTATGATATTGACTGGGGAGTGCAATATCTGAGGGAGTCCTTATTAAATGTTACACCAGAACCCTCGCGCAGTACGCTGGAGTGTTATGGCTGGGTTATGATCGCCACTAATAGGGAAATGATAATTCGGATAATGAGTAATCGAATACCCATCGTCTTCCGTCGGTGAGAAGATTTCGAAGCCACCTTCTCCCACCCCTCTTAGTCGCATTCCACGACGAGCAGGGAATGCATGGACGGTACTCTTTCTTTCCTGTCCCTATGCAACTAAGAGGGGCAGGAGCGGGTGGCTGGAAATCCTCCTTTCCGTAATAATTTCCAAAATAAGGAACGTAAGAAGGATCCAATTGATGCATTTTCCCAGTAAGGCTCTGTCATCTGTTCTTATTCGCCTTTTCCAGCGTGAGCGAGGTTGAGCCAGGAAACAGAAGGAGAAAGACCCATCCACTCATATTCACGCATATATATGCAGAATACATAAGTATACATACCAACATATATACATACATATACATACACATGCATATATACATATACACATGTACATATTCATACTTGCTCGCCTCCAGCCATTTCTGGCGCCACCCCGCCCCACAGGATATAGCATCGCCACCCCATGCGTCACCGAGGTAGAGCCAGGAAACAGGCGAAAAAAGGCCACATTCGCTAATTCTTAGTCTCTTGATGTCATATGTAATGCACCGAAACCACAGCTCCCTATCCACATCCAGGCCCTACAGACCTTTCTATGGTTTACCCCAGACGTTTCACATGTGGTATACTGACCCCAGTATACCACATCGTTCCATTTCACTCTATTCCGTGCACGCCTTTCCCCTTCCTGCATGTTTAGGCCCCGATCACTCAAAATCCCTTTCACTCCATCCTTTCACCTCCAATCTGGTCTCCCGCTTCTCCTTGTTCCCTCCGCCTCTGACCCATACATCTTCTTTCCTCACTCATTCGTTCCATATGTCCAAACCAGTTCAACACACCCTCATCTGCTCTCTGTACCACACTCTTTTAAGTACCACACATCTCTATTACTTTTATATAGCTTACTTGATCAAACCACATCATACCACATATTGTTGTCAAACATTTCTTTTCTAACAAATCTACTTTCTTACCAGGTACACCTACATGCGGCCTCCAGATGGGTCTTGGGGTATAAAACGTGATGATGGGTCCTGGTCCGGTATGGTGGGTGTAGTGGTTAGAAAGGTGAGTGTAGTAGGCTACGAAACAGGACAACGGGGTCTTCTCCAGCATGATGGTTGGGTATAACGAAGAGAGTGGTAAGTGTTGTGGTGCGCAAGCAAGACGATGATTTCTGGTTCAGTATGGAAAGAAATTCAATCAGCAACAGACCACACGCTGCTTACGGGGCTGTTTGTGATAATGGAGAATGTCAGAAACTCACAAACTAATGCGGTAAGAGTAGAAAGGCATACTGATGATTCAAAAGGAGAAATCTGCAAACTGTTTATTTGACAAAGGAGGCGCAAATAATGTCAGTCTTAGTCTTGGCGCGAGAAATATATCAATTAAACTCTAAAAATTTTTTATTCTACTGCTTTAAACCACTCTAATAGGTTAATGATTCCATATGTTAGCACTGTTTTTGAAGAAAAAGTACTTTACCTCTTTCGAGGTAAAGCGTTCGCCCAAGAGTTTGTATCCATTACTGAGAGTGAAATTATACGAGTTAAGCTTTAAGTAGTTTGTTAGACTGAGATATCAAAACTTTCATAATTTTGGAAATCTTCATTAGATCATCTTTTAATGCTGTCTTTTCTAAGATAAATAGATTTAAGTCTTTTAGTTGGCTCTCATTGGAATTATTTCTCAGTTCGGGAACCATCTCCGTAGCTCGACACTGAACCTTCCATTCTAAGCCTTTTTTGAAGATGGGACATACCAATGGATTGTGAAAGATGAGGATGATTTATTTCCATTGCCTCAATTCAAAAATCCCTGCCCATGAATCCAAGAATTTTATTCGCTCTTTTTATTGCTCTATGCACTGCTCACTTACTTTAGGTTACTAAAGATTATCAAGCCCAAGTCTTTTTTCTCTTACCTTTTATAGCTCAAGAGAATTCATGCCCCTGCTTACCTTCTCATTTTTACATCTGTTTGCAAAACTTCACCCATATCGATATTAAGATTCATTGCCATCTATGAACCGATTCCATTAGTTTGTCTATGTCAGTTTGAAGCTGCAGGCGTTAAGGTTCACTTATTGATTTATTTCCCAGCTTGAAGCCCATTATCAATATTATTGATATATATGAGAAAGAGAACCGATCCCAAGACTGATCCCTGAGGCACACCATTTGTTACGTCTAACCAACAGTGGCTTGACCAATAATCATTACACTTTGTTTACGGCTAGTCAACCAATTTCCTAACTACCGACGTATAACGCCATCTGTACTATGTGACCACCTTTGCTATTAACATTTAATGCGGGACTGTATTGATTTATTCTTGAAAATCTCAATAAATAACATCAACTGCCCTCCTTTTATCGCCGAATTCTTATTTCCATAGTACACTCTATTTAATAGAGATGGGAGATGGGGGAAATATAGTAGGCGGTGGTGTTTCGCCCTTTGTTAAAGCTCATTTGAATTCTTTAGAAAAAAAAATTGTAACTGTTGAGAATATCGACTTCATATTTGTAGAAATTAGAGATAAACTATGTAAGAGAATACCTATACGACTAGTTTATATGCCCCGCACAGACACCAGAGGCAGATGAAAGATTTTATGATCAGTTGGCAGAAATTTGTAATGAACAAGATTCTATCGCAGAAGGAGAATCCCTTAAAAGTCGTTCCGGGCCTGGACTTTACCTAAATTTGCTTGATAGTGCCCTTACCCAATTAGTCGAGAAATCTGCTCGCGACGGGAATATATTAGATTTAGTTCTGAACGTAGAAGTTTGAAAACGTTTGGTACAGGTGATCATCGGCAGATTAATTGATGCCGTTGTTATTACGACAGTCGTAAAAAAATAGCCGATTTCAAACGAGCAGATTTTAATGATTCACGCATTGCCCTTGACAGGCAAATATGGGATGATATGTTCATGGAAATGACATGAACGTAGCTTGGAAAAGCTTCAGTAAAACCTTCAAAGCAGTAGAGGGGACATATGTGCCAATGTGTAGAAGGTTTATTTCTAAACCGAAATTAGATGGCGGAATGATGAAATAACAAAATGCCTGTTGTCTATGAAAGTAGTCCGTAAGAAGCTCAGAGAATCCAGTAAATGAATTTGCGTAACAACTCTAAAAGAGCTATACGACAAAGCAAACGTCAATATGAAACATATATGGCTGAAAATTGCAAAAGAAACCCTACGGAGCTTTATGATTATGTTAGAAATAAGAGAGTACTACCCAGTCAATAGGTCCATCAATTACGGAAAACGGTGACTTGCTTCAAGACAACAAAGTCATAGCAAAAGCATCTAATGACTTTTTAAAATCTGTATTTACGATCGAAGGCACAATTCATGTCCCGAATCCAATTTCATTGATACAAGAGGGGAAGGTTCTTCAAAGAAGTGACATAAAAGCGATAAACAGTATAAAAATTACTAAAACGGCTGACCCTGATAGTTTTATCCGAGAACAATGAAAGAGGCGGATAATGAAATGATTAAATCCACGACTGACCCTTTCAGTAAGTTATTTGCTACGGGAAAAGTCCCACATGAATGGAAGCTTGCCAGTGCAACATCAATATTCAGAAAAAGTAATAAGTTAACTCCCGGAAATTATCATCCTATTAGCTTAAAGTCTGTGGATGGAAAACTTAGGTAACCATCATATGAGATACAATTGTAAACCATTTAGAGGGCCACCACATAATAAACGATCCTCATAATGGTTTTCGACGAAGTCGCTTATGTCTGACAAATCTCCTTGATTTCTCTTATGATCTGATCAACATGTACGACGAAAGTAAAGCAGCTGATGTCATCTATCTAGATTTCCAAAATGCTTTCGGTAAGGTAACGCATCAAAAGTTACCAGCAAATATTTAGTGATATGGCACTCTTGGGATTTTGCTTCAGTGGGTATGAAATTTTTTGACTGGCCTTAAACAGGGTTTTGGTTAATGGTCAAGCCTCAGAACGGTCAGACGCAAAAATTGAAGTGCCACAAGGATCGGTCTTGGGACTGGTTCTCTTTCTCATATACATTAATGATACTGATAATAGGCTGCATTGCAAGATATCAAAATTCGCTAATGATGCAATAAATATATATATAGATGAAACTGAACGTCTACAGTTTCAAATTGACAGAGAAGGGGCTCATAGGTAACAAAAGAATATCAATTCTGATAAGTGCAGCGTTTTACATATCGGTGGTAAAAACGAAAAGGTAAGCCAATATGAAGTCTTTTAAACTGCAAAAGGTAACTGAGGTAAAAGACTTGCTGATAATAATCTTTGGTGACTTAAAATCAAGAAAGCAAGTAAGCAGTACACAGAAGTATTGAAAAGATTGAACATGATTCTTGGATCTATCGGTAGGGGCTTCAAATTTAAGTCTAGAAAAATAATTCTTACTCTCTACAATTCATTCGTTGGTCCACATGATTATCTGTACAGTTTTGATCGCCCTATCTAAGAAAAAAAAAAGAAAACTAAAATGGAGAGAGTACAGCGTCGAGCTACTAAGATGATTCTCTTACTGAGAAACAAATCCTATCAAAGCAGATTAAACAACTTGAATTTATTTAGCTTAGAAACGAGAAGGTTAAGAGGTGGTCTAATACAAGTATTCAAAACTATCAAAGGGTTTGAAAATCTTGATGTATCAAGTTAAGACTTGATTCGTCTGATTTTACTTGTAGTAATGGATACAAACCCATGGGCAAAAGCTTGACTTCGAATAAGGCAAAATACTTTTTCCTCAGTAGGATTGTTAACATATGGAACGATTTCCAAATTAAAGTGGCTGAAAGCGGTACTACAGATAGTTTAGGAATAGATTTGATAAGTACTTCGCTGCAAGTCTTTGACTTACATTTTTGTGCCTCCTTTGTCACAATGACAATTTGCAGGTTATTCTCTTTGAATTGTCTCTATGCCTTCTAACTCTTTCCATATCAATCTGTGAGTTTCTCATATCTTCCACTATCACAAACAGCCACGAATGGACTCAGTGGTTTGTCTTTGTTTCTATTCCTGTATTGTATCATATAAGAAATCAAATTTGTCAACAAGAATGATTTTGTCGAAACCATGCTCAAAATCGTTATCAAGTGGTATGTCACTAAATGAACTACAGCTTTGTCCCACATGATGGCTATCACAAGTTTTCTAGCTACAGGCGTTAAGATGATTGGACGATAATCGTCAGGTAGTGATTATGAGTTATTGAAAAGAACACTCAGGGGCTTCACTATTTCATTTTTCGCCTCTATCATTGTCTTTAAGAAAAACTTATTTAGGCCTGCCGTTTAGTTTATATTCATTTCGTTTATTGCTGATGGTATGTCCTCAACTTTGATGATAATGTGTCAGAGGACATTCTTCTCTCTTATCAGTGAAACTGGATTTGGGACGTGAGTTGTGTCTACAGTAAAAATTCATTTAAGATCTTCACCATGACTTCGTTATATTGAATCAAATTAATGGAGCAGTTGCCTGGGTAATGACTCTTTTGTTTTTAACATATTCATAAAACTGTAGATTTCTTTTGCTATTTTCTGCAGTATAATAAGGTTTACTTTGTTATATAATTTTCATATTCTATATGTAAATTTACGTAAGGTGTTTTTGAGTTTCTTATGTGGTACTTTTCTAAACAAGAAAACATTTCCTCAATACATTGCTCAGTCATTTTCGCAATGATTCGATCAATACAATTTGCAAGTCTGAAATCTGGTATTTTTTCGACTTTCATGTTGACTAAAATTACATGTAGAGTCGAAGTGATCTCAAAAGTAGTTGCCGGTGATCACTTGTACCAAACTTTTGTCCAACTTCAGTATTATGAATGAGATCATCGTTTGTAACTTGAATTAAACGCAATGATTTTATGTTCTCCTCTCGATTAGGTATCTCATCTAACTGAATTGGGGAACTATCACGCATATTTAGGTAGAGTCAGCGCCCGGAGCTACTGGAAAGGGATCCCCCCAGTTTAGATACCGGTATGAGTGCATTGCATCCTTTACAGATTTCGGGTAACAGGTCATAGAGTTTCATCAACGGCCACAACATTTTTCATCACAGGATTAAGTTGAGCTCTAACCTGAGACAAGACTACTCCGTGTACTTTATTACCCTTATTACTATTAAATAAAGGGCAACCTGGAATTGCATATTCGGTGGGGAAATCTCTCTTTTTGATATCAAAGCAAGATTCAGAAACACTATATATCCTCTTACTGCAGCGGTTAGTAACTTTAAAATTTTGTCACGTCTACTCCGTGCATTAGAATAAAAAAACATTTTCATACGAACCTGAAACTGAATACTTGACCAAAACGCACGTATAGATACAATAAGAAACCTGCTAAAACGCGCAGCTCCTAGTTCATTCAGGTGTAGTCTGTCCATCGTAAACAAATCACACTGCATGTAAAAATAATGCCACATATCTAATGATTCGACTCCCCCCCTGAAAACAAAGGTTTATTGAAGAAGGCGTTGTCGATGCCGGCCTTGGTAAGTAGTGGGAAGTGTGGAAGTACTGAGAGGTGTGGTGGCTGTGGTGAGCAGGGAGGTCAGTAAGTTGGCACCCTAGGAAGAGTGACGGATCCTAGTCCGGTTTGGTGGCTATAGTAAGCAAGAAGGTAAATATCGGGGGTCAGCAAGCAGGACGTCGGGTTCTGGTTCAGTATCGTGTGTAGGGTGAGGATTGATGTAAGTGTAGCATTAGTTTCAATTTACCGTATCTCTGTAATTCTTTGTTTTGATACAGTATTGCCAAACGCCGGAGGGAATAATGGTGAAAATGTTGATAGTGTAACGTTATCCTTGTATTTGGCTAAGAGAAATTTGGTTTTCCACTTTTTTTCTCTCTTGATGCTAAGCTTATCATTGGCTCATATTTAGAATGCTCACTTCTTGTTACAAACTTCTACAATGTTTGTCCACATTGCGTCATTCTAATTTTCATTTACCACTGGGCTGAAAGGTTTATGGCCTGCATTATATGAAACCTATAATCGCTTGCTTTATTAAGATTCAAAAGCTTTTTCTTCATAATGGATTAACTTGCACTGAAGTTTTTCTTTAAATGAGACGTCAAATTCTTTTCTCTGCGTATCTAATATTTGAACTGCAGGAAGGGGTTATTCCTATGTCTTTCAAAGACAAATGTAGATACCAAAGGGGTTTCATGAAGCCTTTTCTAATGGCGCATGATAGAAACCAAAGAAAGCGAAAAGCAAGGAAATAATTGAGCATTTTTACTCAGAAAATATCACAAAAGATACACAAGGTTTAAATTGACACCACAGCGACCTATTTATAAGCATAGTTGTAAACAAAGGATAACCTAGATATAGGATGAAATAGCAGTCTGTGAGAAACCGAAAACAAAACGCCGAATATGTCAACCATAAATCCTTATATCAGATTTTTCTTTCAGTTATTTAGCAACCTGATACAATTTCCGCTTTGTAAAGCTTGGATATCAGGCTCTTTATTGTTGAGAAGTAGTGATGTGACATTCTCCACAACAGATATCTCAAAATCACTTATGTGTTACAAAGCAATAGTTCTTACCGAACTAGATGTTCTGTATGATACTAAAGAAATATGACAAACCTAACTACAACGAATTCAATACATAGTTATTAGTATAATGCAGGAGGCAGATATCGGTGTCGGGCCCTTCGATCTAACAGCACCTCGCTCGATGGTAGTGGACTTCGCAGGGCCAATACTGATAGGCTATTCCAAGATCCTGGGTGCTCGAGGGCGGCCAGAGGTGGACCCGTGGGGCTTCCTTCTGCCCCTGGCACCGCTAGTGTGGGTGGCCATCCTGACGTCACTGTTAGCGGTGACAACAGTAACAGTCTTACTCTCCACATGTTTATCTCTCGAAGATAACGATAATAGAAATTGGTTGAAAGCCGCTTTCGCCTGCGTTCGCATGCTTTTACAACAAGGTAAGTTTAGTTGGATTTAAGCCAGAGTGCATAGTGCGCAGAAGTAACGATGATGAAATATGAACATAGATAGTAATACTGGATTAACAAACCTTGGATGCTATCTTTTTATACGTCCCTGGATCATGCAAAAAAAAAATCTTTTTTAGGATAAGATACAGCCTAATGAGAGAGAGAGAGAGAGAGAGAGAGAGAGAGAGAGAGAGAGAGAGAGAGAGAGAGAGGGGAATGGACAAAGAATTTCAGTACAACCAGACAGCATTCAACAGTATTCTCATACCAGACTGTTAGAAAAAACTAGAACTGCAGGCCATAGGAAGAGGAAGTTGTCTTTCATGAATGGAGTCACTTTAGTGAGAGGGAACAGAGAACTCATATCAAAGTTGTTTTTTCGAACTTTAAATGACAAATAGAAACGAACACATTGTCAGTGAGAGGGACGCTGATGATAATTTGGTGGACAGCTAATCTAATATTTAGAAGCTGCATTCAGAATAGATTAAAAGTTAGAACTGGATAGTATTGTTGTGATTCTCCTTCTACAGATGTAGTTTTGACGGTGAAATGGTGGCAGTGGGAGAGGCTGGTGTTGGGGATGTGGATGATGACCACGCTAGTGTTATCACGGAGCTATGCCGGCAACCTCATGTCCCTCCTGGCTGTGAGACACATCTCACAACCTTACCAGACCCTCCGGGACGTATTAGATGACCCTTCAGTGTCTATGTTATGGCAGGCGAATAATTCCCATATGCAGTACATCCACGTAGGTGACAAAAGTCTGATGATATATGAGGATCTGTTACTTACATGAAATTCAAAATTAACTGGAAACAACACGTGGTTTATTTATGGAGTTAGCTTACTCAAATATTTTGCTCTTCAAGCTACTGAAATACTGCTGATATGAGATAAATATGCTGCTTTACGGCTAATCACGTGAGTGATTTCTTGCTTTGATTATGTATACATTTTAAATATATCGCTCTATTTTAGCAGGGAAAAAACAAAATCCTACTTCATACAATGATATAAGGTGTACGGGGATATAACTAAATTTACCTTCTTCCAAATCTTGCAGTCTGTTGAATCTGGTGTATACCGGGAAATCGCTGATGCGGAAAAGGAAGGTCGCGTCGTGTACAGAACACAGTCTCAGCTCCCGAGGAGTTTAAACAATTTGGTGAAGCGAGGCGACCATGTCTTTCTCGACGTGGATATGGCCTTGAAGGTATATATGGCTCGAGACTTCACACATACAGGTAATATACATTCTAATGATTACAAATAAGTATATATATATATATATATATATATTTATTTATTTTATTATACTTGATAGCTGTTTACCGCGTCGGCGAGGTAGCGCCAGGAAACAGACGAAGAAAAACCCATCCCCCCCGCATGCAGACATATATACACACATGCACACATAAGCAGCGTATAT
>JAYMFT010289451.1:0-10382 GCA_038088735.1 Panulirus argus | reverse complement strand
AAAAAAAAAAAAAAAAAAAAAAAAAAAATATATATATATATATATATATATATATATATATATATATTCTCTAGGAGGGAATTTATTTCATTTCGTTTTCCATTTCTTTCAGAGCAATGGCTGGGGCTTTAAAATTTTTTCCCAAAAGCTCGCTCGTCTCTTTTTCTCTCCTCTTTGTTTCTGTTTTCCTATTTTCTCTCTCTCTTTCTCAAGATTTCTCTCTCTCTCTCTCTCTCTTTCCCATCGTGGTTGCAAAGTGACCAAAGATAATTACTGTAGCATCAAGCAAATTCAAAACATCTTGGTTCTAAATCTCATCTAAGGATTTTAGGGACTTTGACCCAGACGGAATTCTTGGAGTTGGCGACACATACTCAGTTCCTCGACGATGTGAAACTATATTCTAAACCTGTGGCTCCCACACGGTGGTACACGCACCACTAGCAGTACACGTACCACTAGCGGTGCACGTACCACACCAACGGTACACGAGAGTCGCCCAGAAGGTACACTGGCGATAGTCTTTTGAAGCTCAAGTTAAAAGGAAAAGGAATGTAAATATTTATCACGTTAAACCAAAAGGAATATGAATATTTCATTGCGCTAATGAATGTCAGAAGTTTTTTACTTTGCATACTATCCATTATAAATGTGATACCCATTAAGATTCATGTTACCATTCTGTTTCAGACAGAGATTATCAGATATGCGGACGTACGCACGTAGCAGAGAGTTCGGGGAAAGGACAGGTTTGTGGTACGTGCCTTCAGAGAGGCAGGGATCCACTACTCTCCACCAGCCAACTCTCCACCGACATGCGGCAACGACCCTTCATTTCGGGGGACTTGTTATGGCCACTCGTTTGTCTATATTGCTGTCAGTCTGTACACACCAGGAACAAAGAAATCATTCTCTTTTTTTGCGGAGTTGTTTGGTGTACGAGGCAGATTTTTCCTTTCAAACATGTTGGTATCTAGCCATCTAGATGTGGGGAGAGATCTCTGCGTCCACCATAGTGGTCGTTTCTCCACAATTCCACTTGTAGTTGTCAAACCTTCTTCATCACAGTGGGAGTCTCTCTCTCAGCTGTCCTGCCCAAAAGTACCTCATATACTAACATTTACGCTCCCACTTACAAGTTACAATTGTAAACACCGTTTCCTTCCCTACTTTACACACACGTACGCAAAGCTCCACTTAACAGTGTAAACGCTCTTTCTCATGTTTATATACACGAAGCTCCATTTATACTGATACCTGAAATGAATTAAGAAACTGGGAACACAGTTCCCGTCCGCTGCTTCGTGTACACCAATCACACTCGTGTGTCTCTCTCCCTCTTCCCATGACCTGAACCTCTGACCTTAAAAGTACGCAGAAAAATGGGATTCAAATCTCCACTCGTACAGAGTGTGTTGGAATTCTGCAACGCCATCCTCCAGTGTCGAGCTTGTGTTGCGATAGATGTCTCTAAACACACACTACTACTACCACCTCTTGCTGCACTCTGGGTGATTCAACAGCAACAGAAAAACCCAGCACACGATTACCCTCGTTCTCACGCTACCCTCTTCTTCCCCCGCTACATAGGGCACAACGTGAACATTCACGAATGAGAAAGCACTTATCAAGTCTTCCTCCACACACAGTTTAATCATCTGTGTACCAATACTCACCAAGATCACCTGACGATGTTCCACCTGCTAAGTGATATCGATCGCCATTGTTGAAGTTGAATCGATCGGTTGTAAAAACTAAATGGTGATGATATTGATCAGAGTACAAATTTGTTATTGGCCTTGCGTAAAATAATTGGGGAGAAGTTGTTTTTCTTCTCTTTGCCCAAATTTCATCAACACTGACTGAAATAAGGCCATGAGACGCCCCAGGGAAATTTGTATGTTTTTCGGTGACTTTCATTCCATAGAGAAGAGCCAAGGAAGGTCACATCAAGCATGTGGTATGACCAGAGTTACACAGATACACAGACTACACAGACCCAAGGTCCAAGCGAGGTGGTCTGCAGGGTAGAGGTTGGTCTTACCTCGCGGCATAACCTGGTCGAATTCCTCCCAGCTGTACGGACGTTATGTACGGGTACTCACTCACTCACTCACTCTCTCTGCGCTGGTCTTGACTCATGACAAAGTCTCATTGTGGGCACGGCATGAGGGACACAAAATTCTCTTTCTCTCTCTCTCTCTCTCTCGTGGATGCGGTTATTTCCACTTTGGGAAACGGGCCAAATACATTTCCTTACAGTGACATAATATTCTCCTTTGCACCAGGATGCGTCTCTCTCTCTCTCTCTCTCTCTCTCTCTCTCTCTCTCTCTCTCATGGGGGACACATATTACACTTACAGGATGCAGTATTCTTCCTGATGTGAGAGGCCAACTCTCTGCAAGCAGGGGTTCTCCTCTGTGTGTGTGTGTGTGTGTGTGTGTGGTGGGGAAGGTGGATGGTTCTATTTAATGCATTTAGACTCAAGTGGCAATTTTGTCCAATCCCGCTGGTTGCTTTCTAACATTTCTAGGAGTAATTCGTTTAGCTTCCGTGTTCTCTAAAAGCAAAATGGAGTGTGGAGGAGGGAGAGGGAGAGGTTGGGGGGGGGGTTATTCTTCCGTTTCCTCGGGTGCATTGAATTTCTTTCCTCTCTCTCTCTCCCCATCTATCTGTTTTTCAATCTATCTCATCTTTCTACCGATCTATCTCTAGGGTGAGCGGTGCAGGCTGCCCTCGTCTCATGGCTAATCCTGCTGATAGGAACTAGTAAGTAACCTCTCTCTCTCTCTCTAGTGAGGTGGCAGCCACCGACCAGGATGGGGTATCGGGAGGATGGTGGTACCAGACTCCTCCCTGCAAGTGGCTACACCGCAACCGAGAGAAATAACCTTTGGCGAGACTGTATCGCTGTCAGTGTTCAGGAGAAGGGTACCGGTCTCATCGAGGACCATCTAGTTGTAAAGGGGTCCATCGTTTCCCTGCTCCTGCGTGGAGTGCAGCCTCGAGGCAGCAGGAGCCCCTGCGGTTATATGATGGAAAAAATAATCATGAGGGTTAGCGACCGCGGTGCAGTGAGCCAATACTTTAGTGGCTGTCAGATTTTCCACCATAGACCAGGCTGAAGCCCTTGTCTCTCTGCATCACCCACACGCCTGGATTACTGGCTTGCATCCCAGAACACGGAATCTCTCCATCTCACACGTAACAACTGACAGCACGGAACTCACATCGGATTATCCTGCGGTGAGCGCTACGCGCTAGCCCTGCCTCTTAAAGAAAAGAATAATAGTCTCGTCGGAGATGCTCGTTATGTTCGTAGTTCTTTCATTAACAAGACGTCGCCTCTCTCTCTCCTTCCCTTCCTCTTGGCAATGACAGTAACAAAATAATTTCTAGACTTTAGGGTTTGTGAGTTTGTAGGTAACATCCTCCAGCCCGAACTGACCGGAGTTACGAGAGGTAAGGGCAATATACACGTCTCCTTCTCCCTCCCCGACCGGTGTGGTACACGTCCGTGAGAGCCGCCCATATGCTTGGTCGTTCGTTAGAGGAATATCGATGATATTTCTGCACTCAAGACTCTCGGACACGGTTTTGATTTTACATTTATCGCTTCTCAGGTAAACTGAGAGATTTACTGCCATTTCAAATCATCTTTTTCTTTTTTTTCCGTTTTAAGTAGCGATTATTATCAGATGCGAGTCGGTAGGTACAGACGTTGGGGTAAGAACAATGTAGCGGTTCGTGCCTGAGTAAGGTCGGCATCCACTGCTCCTCTCGTCCGGCCAATTCTCTAGCGACACGCTGGAAAGACCCTTCATTTCGAGAGACTTGTAATGGCTACTCGTTTGTTTACGTTACTGTCATTCTGTACATACCAGGAGAAAAAAAAAAAGAAAACACATTTCCATTCTTTCTAAGAGTTGGCTAGTGGGTGACGCAGACCATGCCTAAAGATGGCGGTAAGCAGTCGTCTATATGCGGGCAAAAAATATCTTTGTGTCCACCGAAACTGTTGTTTACTTAGCAGTTCCACCGCACTTGTCACTGCACTGTGGAGCGCGTCCCTCCCAGAGCTGTCGTTTTGGCGTCCTCTCAACTTTCTCTTCCTCAGTTTTCATTCGGACACCACATTTACACTCTCATTTACGAGATCCGCCGTAGATTCTCCTTCCCTGGGTTACACACAGACATATCTTCATTTACCTCAAAGTCTGGAGCAATTTGAAGGACTGAGAACACCAGCTCTCTCCAGTGTTCTGTGTAAACTAACGAACTCGGTGGTAATTGGTGTAGTCGAGAGAGAGAGAGAGAGGTGCTCACCCACGCCGGTCCTGCCAAGATAATCCCCTCTCCTCCATTGCCTTGGGGGGGTCTTTGACCTTTGAAACAGAGACATATACGAGTTCTCTGAGTTTGGTAACGTCCTCCAGTACTGAGCCAATGGTATGGGTAGAAAATGAGACGATCTGTATCTCGGAAGTAATCACCGATGGAGTGGTTTAGGTAATTCCACATCGATAGAAATTTTCCATAATAGCAGCCTCGTTTCCCTCACCCCCATCCTGTCCTACCGCGCTAGAAATGACGAAAGGCTTTGAATGCCACAGAGCTAAAAATTCATTCAGATCAGCTGAGTACATAACACCTAAGGAAAGAGTGTCATTTGCATGTATTGCAATGAAATAGATGCGTTTAAAAAAACAAAAATTAAATAGATTTGTGACAAAGATAGAGCTCTCCTTGTAATTTTTGACCTCAGAACAAGGTTATTTGAAAAGACATCTTTGTGATAAATATTGTGATCATTACCTGATATAAAGTCAAGTAATGTCCTCTAAAAAACTAAAATCATGTTCCCCCTTTTTCTTTTTTGCCTGACCTGTGATCCGTACATGATAGTCAGATATAGTCATATCACGAGTTTGATCTGAGCAGTGTGTGTGTGTGTGTGTGTGTGTGTGTCGGGGATTAGTCCTCGCTAAGGTGTTAGCAGTTAACCTAAAAAGGGTACCTCCGTTACCCTTTCCCTCCTTTTCCTCGTTGGTCCGTCTCATGATAAAATGTTATCGACGGGACACACACACACACACACACACACGCGCACACACACGCGCGCGCGCACACACACACACACACACACACACGCGCGCGCACACACACGCGCGCACACACACACACACACACACACACACACACACACACACACACTCTCTCTCTCTCTCTCTCTCTTTCTATCTGAGGGGGACACAGAGAGAGAGACACACACACACAATCTCTCTCTCCCCGCCTGCCTCGTGGATGGACATAGTTTCCTTTCTCCTTTTGGGTTCGCAAGGCAAATAGCTTTCCCGGGAGCGACATAATATTTCCTCTTGTACCGGCAGGAAGCCTCCTTTTTCCTTCTTCACTGGACGACACATTTTACATCTCCCGGATCCCGTCTTCTCTCTCATGTCAAGGTCATGCCCTGCGCGTGCAGAGACGACATCCCCTAAGGAGGATCGACTCCCTGCATTCAGGCTAATGGGGGAAGATCTTATTTTCTTCCCTTCTATCCTGCAGGGGCGTTCTGTTTTCTTTTTTTTTTTCCCTTAAAGGGAAAATTTATTTCACTTATGTCTCCCCTCAGAGCAATGGAGGGTGATGTATTCTTTCCCTCCTTAGGGGTGCTAGTCTCTCAATCTCTCAATCTCTCTCTCTCTCTCTCTCTCAAGGTAGGCAGCGCCGCCCACTCACGCCATCTGCCTTCCTCTCTCTCCCCTCACCCATCCTAATAAAAAGACTTTATTTCTTTACGGAGGACGCTCACACTGACCTCTACGAAGGCTCGCAAGGTAGTTCAAATTTACCCGTGAGGTCTTCCCACGCACCAATGAAAATGGAGTTCAGGGACTTGGGATAACATAGGGGCTTCGACCGCCACAAACCTCCGACCGGTTCCCAAACAGTGTTACGCGTACATGCCAGACGTCCAGATTGGTCCGTGGCGTTTCGTTACACAACTTCCATTCGTAAGTAAAAAGATTACGAATATGTATATATATATATCTTCCTGCTTACGAATGTTGGGGGCAATGTTTTTTCATGATTCCATACCAAATCTTTCATTATGTAGTATCGTAAGAACGAGAGGGACCCGGAGTCAAATCATATTGCCCTCACTATTTCGGTTAAGGCAAGATTATTATCTTTTTTCAGGCTTGAGGCAGTACACTGGGGTCGGACAGACAGGTTTGTGGTGCGTGATTGAAAAAGGTTGGGAATCACTGCTCTACCCAAACCTCCCTATCGAGAGCCAATCACTAGTCTTTACAGCTGTCAGTCTCGAAGCATCAGAAGTAAAATATTTTCCCTTTTTCTCTCTATTCACAGTTGGTTGGTCGCTTGTAATTAGTCTTCTCTGACGCTGGGAGTAAAAAAAAATAAATCTTTGAGTCCACCACAGCGGTTGCAGACCAGATCATATATTTCCACCGCAATTATCGTTGTATTGTCGTTCGCACGTCCAATACAATTGTCGTCTTTCATCCTCCTAGCTCCTCTCATGTCAGTACCCCATACCATTTACATGTTCCATTATAAACACCGCTGGTCTAACTTAGCACATCGATCTCCATCTCCCACGAAGCCCGGAATGATTCAGGGAACTGAGAGACCCAGTTCTGTCCGCAGCTGTACATATGCACCAACACACACACACTCGACTGACTGGCGTTAGTCGAGGGAGGTGCTTACCCACGTGGGCCTAGGCCTTCAGAACTGATCTTAGCCATATCATTTGACCTTTGGCTTCTTGCCCTAGAAAAATCAAGACTTGAAAATCAGTCTTCGATTGAGTATGTTGGACTTGGTGGCATCCCTCAGCATGGAGGTATGGTTCGAACGGACTATAAGGGATGCCACATATTAATGACAAATTGCCCCAGAGTGTTCCGGATAATCCCACAGCAACAAACTTACCCCACACTATCGTTCCCGATCTACCCACATTCTCCAACCCCCCAAAAAATTACACAAATGAAATACAGTATCTGATGAATTACAGGCCTCAGTTCCGTAGCGTTCGCTGACAATTATTTAAGATTGCGTAGCGTTCAGTAGCAGGTTGAGCAGTGTATAATGACAGAAAGAAAAGCCTTCCATTGGTCTGCGGGAGAAAGACTTAAGCAAGGCAACCCACCACCCCTTCCTTCTCCCTTGTTGACATAAAGAAAGAAACAAAACAGCCACTGAATCGACATATAGATGAAATCTACGAGGGCAGTTATGACATCAGTCAACGAATCGTATTTCTTCTTCCTCTCTCCACTTCCATAAGAATAATGCACGACAGGAACTTGCTTGGATATGTACACAAGGAAGAGACACAGGCATTGACACGCTACTCAACACGTTTCTCCTTTCCAGGAATAGTGTAAATATCAGCTCAATCTTGCCACTGGGTCGTGTGCGCTGTGATGAGTCGTGGTCTTTTCTGGAACTACACTACACGAGACACGGTGCATTTTCATGTTCTGCGAAATACGAGGACGTCATACGATTCTAACTACATGATCGGATGACACATCGTTACTATCGGCTTTTTGTCCATCTCTGATAACGTTTCCCCAGAGCAAATAACATGTCATGTTCCCCGCATGAATCCTCCGTCCTCTCAATACTTTGGGATCGCTTTTTCAGCTTTTGTCGTTATTGTGGGTCTGAGTCCCAAAAGGTGTATTTCCAATTGTCATGAAAACAAAACATCACCAGGAACATGCACTGAAGATTTCCTCTTGGGAAGAGCACCCACTTTTTGGGGCATAGATAGACCGATATGGCGCCGAAAGTTATTCGAATCATCTTATCATTTTCATTTGCAAGTGACCTTAACTGTAACTCTTATGTACGTTACATTATCAATGAAAAGTAGACTAGTAATTTGTGGACAAAGATAAGGGTACTAAAAGCATCTGCTTCTCTGTAGGAGATACGTTCTTTACGTATTGAGAGAAAAAAATAGTTAGGTTAAGTTTCTAATTGCTTGAGTGAAAAAATAGTCTTGTTGTTTTCTAAATGCTTGGGTGAAAAAATAGTCACGTAATTTTCTAAATGCTTGGGTCTTTTCCCGTAGCTTTTAATAAACTCGACGCAGGGCAAAGGAAACCAGAGAAAAAGGCCGTTCATAAGAGAGAGGGGTCGATGCCGGGAGGCGACCAGACCTGGACTGGCGTATCTCAGAGAAACAAGTGCAGGGACGGCAAGGCTGACGAGGCGAAGCGACCAACACTACCAAACTGGTGGAGCAACGAAACAGTAACACTACAAAACCTCTAGCTCTTTGAGTCTCTCTTGACAGCTAGCAATCTTGAGCATAAATATACACCTTTGACTGTCTCCCATTGGGTCGTGCTCAAGGGTCGTGCATTCGTGTCCTGTGAGCTAAGGACGCTACGCAATACCGAGAGATTTGATGATGTTAGTAGAAATTTCTAATGAACAAAATCTATCACAGTAGATTTTAACATAGCGGTGTCTAAATGGGGAGAAGCCCTTCCCAGTAGTTCCGAGCGTGGACTCCACCAAGATTTGCTCGATAGCGTCCTAAACCAATTAGTCGAGAAACCTATTCGCGACGAGAATATATTAGATCTAGTTCTTACTACAAACGAGGGTCTCGTTAATGATGTTGAAGTTCGAGAAAAGTTTGGTACAAGTGATCACCGACAAATTACCTTTGAAGCCGCTTTCAACACTGCATACAAATGCTGATCAACGCGACAGCTGTGAAAAAAATACCCGATCTTAAAATTGCAAATCTTAATGATATTCGCACTGGTCTTAACACGCAAATCTGGGGGAGAGTACAGCGTCCAGCTACAAAGATAATTCCCGGACTCAGAAACAAAGCCTACGAGAGCAGATCAAACGACTGGAATCTATTTAGCTTAGAAAAGAGAAGGTTAAAAGGTGATCTAATATGATCAAAGGCTTTGATAATCCTATTGTATCAAGTTACTGAAGACTTGATTCGTCTGATTTCAACTCGTAGTAATGGATACACTCTCGTGGGCAAACGTTTTACCTCGAATGAGGCGAAGTACTTTTCCTTTAACAGGATTGTTAACATATGGAAAGATTTGCCAATTAGAGTGGCTGAAAGCAGCACTACAGATACGTTTTAGAACACTTGATAAATCACACTAATCTGTGAGTTTCTGACATGTTCCACCATCACAAACAGCCTCGAGAGGACCCAGTGGTCTGTGGCTGTTCGACTTCCTTTTTAGATTCCAAGAGAATTGGAAACTTCATATCAATGTCTCCGCTCGTCCAGTGTTTACCTTCCTGAGTAAGTCTCTCTCGTCTTGAGCCTCGCAAGGCATCAGAAAATCTCTCCATTCTCCAACGAAGCCTTGAGATGCTGCCCACACGAGAAGGATGAAGAAAAAGGCTTCTAGTATCCAGGACATCACATACAAGAAATAAAGGGCCTGCTATTATCCGGAGCTACAATAGTGAGTGTCGATGCAATGGATCACCTTACTCGCTGTCTGCCTCTCCTGTAGACTCGAGACAGGCAGAAGACCTCGACTTCCATCCCTCCTGGACATCACCCTCGACGTCAATTCACGATAAAAGTCTCTCGTGGTTTGGTTGGAAAATAAAATCCTGATTCGTTGTATAACATCAGTGCTTCGTTTTCTTCTGCAACGCTGCAGACCAGTGCTCGGTATAGCCACAAGGTGATGATTACAATAAAAAAAACCACGTCCAGTTAGCAGAGCAACACAGACTAAGGTCTTCCTCCTACTGGTGAAGCAGCAGGGAACAAGGTCTTACTCCAGCAGAAGGCGGCAGGTCCTCATCGCCTGCACAACTCCAGGGCTGGACAGCAAGACTGTAGTCACATCCGTCCCAGGGAATATGACAGGGGACAAGCATGATGCAACACATTGCGACAAGTTTCCCTTTTGCAATAACCATGGGTTCGAGAACCGCGTACCTGAAGAAACTGTGGAGTGAGAGGACTGAGTGGTGTATAGAAGGGCAGAGAAAGGTTAGTCAAACGGTTTGGTAAGAAAGAATGGGGGGGGAAAAAATAAATCATTGTCTTTTGATCACTTCAGTAACCTACAAGAGCTAGCTTCGACCTTCGGCCTAACCCTTATAGATCCTGTCTGAATCTACACTATCACAGGCAGCTGAAGACCACATTGCTATGATATCAGTAGCTGACACAGGACGGGGAAGAGATGGGCTGAGACGTTAGCGAGTGAATATGGAGTAACTTGGGGACTTAAAGAAAAGCGTATTCCATTTAGAAATTAGTTTAACAGAAAATATATACGTATATATATATATATATATATATATATATATATATATATATAT
>JAYMFT010289440.1:0-10382 GCA_038088735.1 Panulirus argus | reverse complement strand
GAAGTATTGAAAGAATATATATATATACTTCCTTAGAGACTATTGCGTTTTTACTGCTCTAGATCTATAAATTTTATTATAGCCTTTTCAGTTTTCCGTATGATCCACGAAGCACCATAGGAAAAGCTGCTTATCAAATTCCCCAAATTCCTAATGTTCCATCCCGAATTCAAGTGTTAAAAAGAGGCAAGTTTTTGCCCAGACACATGAGCAATATCGTGTGAAGCGCAATATCTGAACATAAGAGCAGACAAAACTAAGATTAAAGCACGCCCATGAATTTACATCTGGAAACTGAGCAGCAGATTGACTGCTATGGGAGTATTGAGGCTTATAGTAAGCGAGGCTTATAGTCTTATAGTGGGTGAGGCCAGATCGTTTGTGAGGGCCTGAGTATCGGGTCGGGTGTGGCCAGTTAAGGTTTCTGGGTCTCTTCTCTCGACAGGATATGTGTGTTTGGAAACTGACAATTGTTGAGCCAACAGTTTAATGTCTGCTGTTTATGAAGAGATCGTGTCCAGGAACGTCCATGGTTTCAACTGCTTGGAATCACCTGCAATGTCGTTAAGTTATGACTGTTAATGTGATTTCTGGGCCTTCTTACCTGTGAGTGTTGGTGCGTTTACAAACAGCATTGCATGTCATACGGATATAGTTTACGTTATTCTGGAGTACACAACTTTCAGCCAGACATTTTGAATTTGTAACCTACGAGGCATATTATCTTAAGCTAGACTGTCTTTACATAGGCTAATGACTATGGGATTCTTATCGTAAATTACCATCCTTCATATGCCTTTGTAGCAGCAGGTGATATTTCTCTTGGCTGTATATTGAAAGACTGTACAGCTAGACACCCATATGTTCAACCACTCTGAAGATAGAGTTCATCAGACTCCAGGCGTGACTGCGTGGAATAAAAATTTACCTCTTTGGCGTAATGGGAGGGTTGCTGTTGACGAGAATTCCTCTTTATTTGGTTACCCTTTGGTGGAACAGAGATCCAGTGCGAGCAGTTCCTGTAGGCTTCGTAGATGTTAATCTACAACACTGGATCTATATCTCGAGGGGGCGATGCCTGGGCTATGTGTATTCACTGGTGGTATATTTGCCTTCATTTTTGTTCACCTACATCCGGGGTATTTAGGACGGGACTTTTGTAATAGACGTATTGGAAATAAAGTTTAAGGTCTTTCCAGGGTCTCAGGATGTTCTTCACTGTCGACTTGGACTTAACGTAATGCTGTCCAACAGCTAAATCTTGAAGTGCCTTGTTTTCTGTATCACCCACGTAATGTTTTGCAAATGTTGGACAAGGAGATCACATTCCTACAACTACAGGTGGGTAAAAGATGCTTTCTGGACTCGTGAGAGAAGCCTTGTAGGCTAGGCTCTGAGGGGAGCGTCTGTGCCGTATGTTCTGAGGAAGGCGTCTGTACTGCAGGTTGTGAGGGGAGCGTCTACAGTGCAGGCTTTGATGGAAATCCCATCATCGTCATTAGCAGCAAGCAACCGTCACCATCAGCAGACAATAATTACCATCATCGTTCCCACCATAAGCAGCAAGCATCCGGTGCAATCATCATCATCATCATCAGCCAACTATCGCCATCATCAGCAGCAAGAGACATACATGACCATCATCATTAGCATGAACAGACAACCGCAAACATCATCATTATCAGCATCTGTAGTAGATACCCGTTATCATCTTCATCAGCTCCAGCGGACAATTTTTCATCATCATTATTAGCAACGTACAACCGTTGCCATCATCAGCAGGAAAAGCAGACAAGCCTCACCATTACTGGCTGAAGCAGCAGAGGGCCGTTGCCGTAATTACTACCAGCATAATCAGGAGACAGGTTTCCGCCATCATCAGAAGCAGACAACCAACATTATCAGCAGCAACGGACAAACGTCGCCATCACAGCAAGCAGCAGACGCAGCAGACAGCCCTCACCACACCAACCGTCTGCTGGATACAAACTCGAGTGAGGCAAAGTCCTTTGTCTTCCACAGGATTGTTAACATATGGGATGATTTATACCAGCTAAGGTTTGCTGAAAGCGGTACAGTGATAAAGTCACAGAACAGACTAGATAAATATTTGGCTCCGAGTCGACGGCCGAAATTATTTGCTTCTCACTAACTGCATGAAGAGTTTGCCACACTGATGTACGAAGTTCTGATCCTTACCATTATCACATTCAGCCTCGAGGGGACCTAGTGGTCTGCTACTGCTGTTGTCATCATCGTCATCAGCAGCAGACAGCCGTCACCATTATCATCATCATCAGTAGCAGATAATCACCATCACCATCATCAACAGCAGCAGAAAACCATCACCATTATCACCAGGAGCGGGACAAAGCCGTCACTATCATCATCATCAGCGGCAGGCAGCCATCATCGACAGCAGCAGACAACCATCTTCATCACCGTCAAAAAACGCTAAGAGCACGTAGCCACAACAGTCAATAACAGCAGCAGTAGGTAGCCACCATCGTCAACAACAGTAGCAACAGATTGCTAGCACCTTCAACAACAATAGCAGCAGGAGTTCGCTGCCGTCAACAACAGAAACAGCAGGTTGCCGCCATGGTCAACAACAGCAGCAGTTGGTAGCCACTACCATCAACAGCATCAGCAGCATAAAGCCAGCATCGTCAACAACAGTAGCAACAAGTAGCCACCAGCATTTGCAACAACTGCAGCAGGTAGCCACCACCGTTAACAACAGTATAAGCAAGGAGACAGCACCTTCAACGACAGCAGCAGTTATAATACAACACCGTCAAGAACAGCAGCAGCAGGAAGGTTTGTAAGCAGCCTAAGAGGCAGCAGTAGTAGGTAGCAGCTACTATGAGCTGTGACAGAAAGCAGCCGCCTCCTCTAGCAGCAGGAGCAACAGCAGCAGACGGCTAGAGGCGCTGCTCTACAGGAACCTCTCGCTAAGGGACAGAGGAGACATATCAAGAGCCTCGTGTCACAAAGTCTGTGTTCTGAGGTCGAAAATATTTCTCTTCTTTGTCCATGCGAAAAAAAGTTCGGGTGCAGCATTGCTTGCCAGGCAGGTCCTGCAGAATGTAAGGCGCCGGACGGGACGGACCGAGCCAACTGTGTGTTGCCTGGGAGGACGGACAGAGACAGTCTTGTGTTGACTGGAGGCGAAGAACGGAACCATCCTTATGTTGCCTTGGTGGTTAGAACGGAGCTAGTCTTGTTTTGCCTCTGTGGGACTGACAGAGCCATTCATGTGTTTGCTGGGGAGGACGGAGCCAGTCTTGGGTTCCGTGGGAGGGAAGAACGGAACCCTTCGTTTAAACCCATGAAAAATACTATACTTTTCAAAGTATCATTACTTTATGTTTTCTTACAGCTGTGGCAATTAGTGTATTGGGGTATGTGAAACCCGGCCAGGCACAGGCAGGTGAGCGCCTCGCCACGCGACCAGAGACAGTTCCTCCGTTCCACAACCCGGGTATGAATAATGCCATTACTCGTGTCAGAGTTCGGCCAGAGAGCGAGGGGAGGCAGCGTCAGCGGTGCGTGATAGTAGCCTGACCCTGTGTGACCCAGGCTGGAATCAGCAGGAGGAGGAGGAGGAGGAGGAGGAGGTGAGGCGGCCTCCTCACGCCGGAGAGGTTGTCAACACGCCGCTACCCCCCCAGCCCCCGAAAACCCTGGGGCGGGGAATAAGGCATGAGCGACACCGGTGGACATACGCTGCCATCAACACCTATGGTTTATTGACCCGATCCTTACTCCAGGTGCAGTGTGAGGTCCCTACTGCACCAGAGGTTCCTCCTGCTGCTGCCTTCCTCAGCATGAGCCAGGGACACTTCGCTTCAAAAGGCATTCTGTTTCCCTGAAGCAGAGTAGGACTCCTTTCCGTAGGTCAATGTTCCACAGCCGGCAACGTTTCTCACAAAATTATCAGTAACTTGTAAGGACTGTTACGAAAGTTTCACAACTGATAGAATTAATCCACACAGCCGTAACGAGTACCGGACGCCGCTGAATTTCATGGCGCGAATCATCAGATAAACCGTATCGGCAGCGAGTCGGGGTTCGCAAAGCAGTGGACAAATCTGAAACGTGATACAGCCTTATCGAAGGTGACCTAACTTCCAGCGTGATTTTTTTTGCAGATGGTGCACGAGACCGGGTATTAGTGATGGGTGGTTTAAATGCAAAGGTGAGTAATGTGACAGTTGAATCTATAATTGGTGCACATGGGGTATTCAGTGTTGTGAATGGAAATGGTAAAGAGTTCGTGGATTTGTGTGCTGCAAATAGACTAGTGATTGGGAATATCTGGTTGAAAAAGAGAGATATTCGCAAGTATACGTAAGAGAGTAGGAGAGATGGTCAACGGGCAATATTAGATTTGGTCTGCCACTTCCCATTGTTCCCCCCACCTCTAAAACATTTATCCTCTTTGTCAACCTTTCCTCAATCACTTGCTCCATATGTCCAAACCATTTCAACACAACCTCTTCTGGTCTCTCAACAACACCCTTCTTATTACCACACATCTTCTTTACCCTTACATTACTTACACGATCAAACCATCTCACTCCACATATTGTCCTAAAGCATTTCATTTCCAACACATCCACCCTCCTCCGTATAGCTCTATCTAAAGACCATGCCTCACAATCACATAATTTTGTCGGAACTACTATTCCTTCAAACATACCCATTTTTGCACTCCAAGATAATGTTCTCTCCTGCCAAAAATTTTTCATCACTTCCAGAACCTTCGCCCCCTCCCCCACCCTATGACTCACTTCCGCTTCCATGGTTCCATTTGCTGCCAAGTTCATTCCCATTTATCTAAAACACTTCATTTCCTCCAATTTTTCCCCATTTAAACTCACTGCCCAACTAACTCCTCCCTCAACCCTGCTGAACCTAATAACCTTGGTCTTATTTACATTTACTCTCAACTTTCTCGTTTTACACACTTTTCCAAAATCAGTCACCAACTTTTGCCGTTTCTCACTCGAATCAGCCACCAGTGCTGTATCATCAGCGAACAACTAACTCACTTCCCAGGCCCTCTCATCCCCAACAGACTGCATACTCGCCCCTCTCTCCACAACTCTTGCATTTACCTCCCTAACCACCCCATCCAAAAACAAATCAAACAACCATCGGGACATCACACACCCTTAACACAGACCAACCTTCACTGAGAACCAGTTACTCTCTTCTTTTCCTACATGTACACATGCCTTTCACCCTTGATATAAACTTCTCACTTACCCTGTGTGACTCTGCTGCCAGCAAGATGGAGGGCTCTGGTAGTAGAGTAATAGCCCTCCCATAATGTCTACAAATTTGAGGCATACTGTGACTACACTTTACTGTGTGATTCTTGCCTTCGAGAGGGTTGGCTCAGGTGGTAGTGTATTGGCCCCTCCCAGTACCCCAGCTAAGAGAAGGATTATCCCATTCTCTACCCATGGGGAAACCTTTTAGATAGTAGGCTGTTGACAACAGCTGCCCAGGGTGTACTACCGTCCTGCCTGAGGAGCGTTAAAGTGGTGCCCAGAACCATCTTACTCTCTCCATGTTAAGGTTCCTGCTGGTCTTACTTTATGTCTCATCAAAATGGGGCTACAGGGCTGGTCCTACCATCTTCTAACAAGCACCATGCACCTACCCAAACTTTCTATCTATCTATTTCTCTGACACTTGTTCCAACTGGAACTCCCTCAAAGGGTGTGGCCACAGCAACAGAGCTTGTTTATTATTATTACTTTTTTTTACTTAAGTACTTTTACCAATTCCTGTCCACTCAAACACTTACAAGTAAAACCATGACAGAGTCTGTCAAATCTATGGCCCATAGTCCCTGGTATCTTGGAATGCTAAGAATCTGCAGATTTCTGCCTGACTCTACTGCCAATGAGAGGGAGGCCTCTAGCAGTAGTAGTACTGGCCCATCCCATGACCTTTCCCTCTCTGTTAAACATTCCTCTTTTTCTCATCACTATACCAACATTCACGGTCTATAATAACCTATCCTCAGTTGAACGCCACCTGTCTAGTGCTTCCCCTAAAATCTTACATCTCTCTGAGATGCAGTTGTCTAATGATGTTCTCACTAGTCCCTTTTTCATATCTAATTATAACCTTCACCCACAATTCTGGCTCATTGGTGGTGTTTGTGCTTATTCTAACATCAACACACCTGTTGCACACCTCAAGGACCTTAGTCTCCAAACTTGATGTTACTTCCACACTTTTCCTCTGTTTCACCTACTGCTCTCCTAATTGTATGAATTTCATATCCTTTTTCTATGACTCACTTCTGCTTCCATGGTTCTATTTGCTGTCAAGTCAACTCCCAGATATCTAAAACACTTCACTTCCTCCAGTTTTTCCCCATTCAAACTCACTCCACAACTAACTCCTCCCTCCAGCCATGAGACTGTGACATCCTCTCACCCGCAAGCTGAGATCCTCTATCTAGGGCATTTCAATGTTCACCACAGGGAATGGGTGAATTCCTCCTATACAGATGGTTGAGGGATTGAAGCCCATAAGTTCTCCATTTTCAATGATCTAGAGCAAATTATCTCCCACTCTACCCATATTCCTGACCGCTGCGACCACTCTCCTAATATTCTGGATTTGTTTTTCACCTCTAATTCATCCCGCTATAAATACACAATCATGCCCCCAATTGGTTCATCTTATGACACTTTCATAAATGTATCTATTCTAATGGCACTTCCCTCTCCAGCAACCCCTTCCAAGAGTAAACACTGGCACCTCAATGAAGCTGATTGGAATAACTTATGTTGCTTCTTTTCTGCCTTTCCTTGGGAAAATTACAGTCTTCAATGTGGTGATACTTCTGTCTACACCAAAAGCAAAACAGATGTTATTCTTGTGGGAATGGAAGCATTTTTCCTTCTTCCTCCAAGATGACCTCTTCATCCAATCCATGGTTCAACTGTTCCTGTTCTGAGGTTATTCAGGCAAGGTATCAGGCATGACAGGCTCGAAAAACCTCTCCTTAATCTGGCTCCCATTCAGCTTTTATCACTGTCCTAATCGCTTCAAGCACGTTATCTGTGAGGCGATGTGTTCCTTTCTTCAAGTAAAGGGAGAAAACCTCTCCTCATCATCCACAGAGAGGTCTTTCTGGTCTTTAGCTAAGGACATCTCTAACAACTTCTGTTACTCTACCTTCTCTCCACTTTTCCACTCTGACAGTACTATCGCTGTCTCTCTCATAGACAAAGCAACTCTAATTGGTTCCCATTTCTCCTCTAACTCCACCTTGAATGACTCTAAACATTCCCTCACCCCCTGATGCTCCTCTTACTAATCCTATGCCCCTTCCCATAATCTCTTTTCAGAGTGTCCGAAAAGCACTTCTTTCTTGAGACACAAGCAATGCTTATGGTCCTGAAAAATATCTAAGGCTTTTGACAGGGTGTGGCATCAAGGTCTCATCTCTAAGCTCCCCTCTTTTGACTACCCTCCCTCACTTTCCTCCTTCATATCTAGCTTCCTCTCGGGCCAATTTATTTCTGTGGCTGGTGATGGATCAGCCTCCCCCTTTTCTTCATTAACAGAAGTGTCCCTCAAGGTTGTGCCTTGTCCCCTACAGTTTTTCTCCTTTTTTTTAACGATTTCCTCTCCTCCACAAATAACGCAATTATCCACATCCTTCAATTCTGCTCCGTCATCTCTCACTCGATCTGCATCTTATTTTGACACAGCTTCCTCAACAAACTCAGACTTGGTCAGGATATCTCAGTGGGGTATGCAAAATCTTGCTAAGTTTAATGCCTTCAAGACCCAGTTTCTTCCCACCTCTCTTACTGAAAACTCCTCACAATTCTCGTCTCTCCTTTGATGGTTCTGTAATTCCACCACTTGACTCAGAGAACATACTTGGTATTACTGGAACATCCACTCTTTCTTGAAAAGCCCACATAACAGAAATAGCTAAGTCTGCCTCCAGGAAATTGGGTGCTCCGTATTGATGTCGAAACTTCTTCTCTTCAGAACAGTTTCTCCGTTCATACAAGGGATTGATTCATCCCTGTATGGAGTGCTGCTTTCACGTTTGGAGTGGGCCCAGCTCTGCATCCTTACTTGACATAGTTGAGTCATTAATCCGACTTATAAACTGCCCTAGGATAACTTCCAAACTTGACCTCCTTACCCTATACTGCAATGCTGATTCACTTTCTCTGTTCTATAGGTATTACTTTGGTTTTTGCTCCCAAGAGCTGGCTGCTTGTGTGCCCACTCCACTATCTAGACCATGCAATATTCGGCAAGCTGCTGCATCATATGATTATTGTGTGGCCATCAGTAACTTAGGGTGGGCCATTTTGATACCTGCTTCTTTCCCTACATGTCAAAGCTTTGGAACTCTCTACCTTCTCGAGACTTTCCCAATAACCATGACCTGGCACATTTCAAAAGACAAGTTTTTCATCTCAAAAATTCGTAAATACTTTCCCTTGTTTTCTTTTTCCGTTTCATTGTTCTCTCTATACAGTATTCTATTCCCTCGATTTAATGGACTTATAGGTGGGAGAAGGTGTCCATTATCGCCGAAAGTCTATTAAATCAAATGTAACCATTTTTTGATACAATATATATAGTAATTCAATATACAGTTCACAAGCTTTCTTTTAACTCCTCTATCACTTGATGCCATTTTGAACTGTAAGGATTGCAAAATCATTTAATAAATAAAGTCATAATTCTCTATATACAACCTGGCCACACAATCACTTCAGGCAGACTGAGAGCGAAACAAATCGAGTATACCCCATGCTACCAAAAACTAGCGTGATATGAAATGCACATGGTGCACATTTGAGATATTTCATTCTTTTTAATTTTTTCAATTATTATTAATTAATGTATCATTATTTGCCTGGTCCATTAAATACAAACTCTGTAATATAGTGGTCTGTTAAATCGATGGTTTACTGTATTTCAATTAAGGCCTGGCCTTGATGTGGACTTCTGTCTGTGACTGGAACCTTCAACATAAAAAAAAAGAGTGAGGCTCTAATGGATCTAATGACTATGAAGCAGCACTGGAGTTCACCAATTATGGAGACTCTTTTGCGGTGGTCACCCTCTTAAAGGAGTTCCTAGTGTAAATGGGCATCAGAGATACAGATAGATAGAATTTTCCTTCTAAGGCTCAATTATCTGTTCTTGATGCTACCTCACTGATGCGGGAAAAATGGCGAGTATGCAAGAAAAATATAGACAGGACGTTCAACCAGGGAAAATTCAATCTTGTTTGTGATATCAGTAATGACCTAGAACTTTGAATGAGAAAATCTTCATTACATATATATCACTTAACTCAAGCTTTCAAACTTATTCAGAAAGTATGCATGCTAAAAATACTTACTTGAGGTAGTTTTCATACAGGTGGTTCGATAATTTTGTCCTGAAACGCAGTTTTAATTCATTCAAGCCAAACTTCAAGACATTGTTTACCAGTGATATCTGTAAAAGAAATATCATGATGGACTAAAAAAATCAAAACACAACAACAAATAATTAAAAAGACATCTATTTAGCTAACTAACTGCATAATCTACAGTACACCTTCTAACATCTTTGCATAAATCAAACTCTTCAGTCAAATTCATTTCCTGTAACTTACATCTCTCATTTCTCCTCTCCACTTGCATTTTCATTAAATCTTTGATTAAAGATTCTCTCCCTCAGTTCTACTTAAGACTTTCATTCCTTAAAAATGCTACATAAGCTAAAAGCTTATAGTGAAAAATTTAGCACAGGTTAATGTAGAATAAAGGTGTGTGTGTGTGTGTGTGTGTGTGTGTGTAGGGGGGGGTTAAATTGCTGGGAGATATTTTTCATCACAATTTTCACACAAGAATATGAATCCAATGTCAAGAAACATTCAGAGCAGTACTAGCATTCTATTAATATATGTAACTGAATCTAGTGGCGAATGATGTCCTGGCTATCATTCTCCCACTACTAATGCAAGCATGTGACATTATCCAAACCCAGAACCATAAAAGTACTTTTGTCCACAATTCTATACCCTCATCAAAAAAAAAAAAAAACAAAAACTACAGTACTCTGTCAGATGGTTCAGCTGCATGTAATTCCCCACAAATAAGGACTACTCAGAACTATGGACAAACACCCAATGCAACAATGCAGCCTCCCAACCAACACACTCCCAACTTAAACGACCACAAGCAACAACAGCACAATATAATCTCTCCCTTCATCAGCTCCTCAACTGCCATATCCTTAAACACATCGAAAATCACAATCTTCTCTCTGATCACCAGTATGGCTTCCGTAAGGCGAGATCCACTGGTGATATTCTTTCCTAT